>VZTD01005782.1:1589229-1623205 GCA_013397725.1 Rhagologus leucostigma | reverse complement strand
TCAAGCTCCGTTTAAAGGCCCAGAAAAGGCACAATATTACTTTTTGGGCATAGAGCATGATAGGGGATACACATGATAGAGTCACCCCAAGACAAAGTTTAACATTAAAAGTCCAAAAAGTCCAGTCCAGAACCCAAGGACATTCATTTTTGCCCATAGAAAATGATGCAGAAACTGCAGGTTATTTGCTGTTTTACCCTGTGTTAGGAGCTATCATAACCATGTTTGTTCTCTTTTTCCTATCTCCTCCTCTACTTTTAAATTTAGTTTTAAAATGCGACCTTTAAAAAAAAATCAAACATAAAAACCTCCTGTTGTTCATAGTGCTTAGTGCTTTGCTGTGTAAGAGCTTTAAAACATTTGGCAGTCATTTGCCCTGTGTACAGCACAAACAGCAGACAAACTGTGACGTGCAGCCATTAACATATTCAGGGAACTTTGGGTATGAGGCATTGCAGTGGTCAACAACGTGATGTCCTCATGGAAATCAGTGACAAGTGGGGTCCCTCAGGGGTCCATGTGGGGATCAGCACTGTTTAATGTCTTCGTCAGTGACCCAGACAAAGAAATTTAGTGCACCCTCAGCAAGTTTGCAGATGACACAAAGCTGTGTGGTGCACTTGATGGATGCCATCCAGAGGGACCTGGACAAGCTGGAGGAGTGGGCCCATGGGAACCTCATGACGCCCAACAAGGCCAAGTGTAAGGTGCTGCACCTGGGTCAGGACAACCCCCAGTATCAATACAGGCTGCAGGATGAAGGAACTGAGAGCAGCCCTGCTGAGAAGGACTGGGGAGTGCTGGTGAATGAGAGGCTGGACATGAGTCATAAATTTGCACTCGCAGATCAGAAAGCCAGTCTTGTCCTGGGCTGCATCCAAAGGTACGTGGCCAATAGGGTGAGGGAGGAGATTCTGCCTCTCTGCTCTGCTCTGGTGAGACTCTGCCTGGAGTGCTGCATCCAGTTCTGGGGTCCCTAGCACAGAAAATATGTGGACCTGTTGGAGTGGGTCCAAAGGAGGCCACCAAGTTCATTGGAGCACCTTTCCTATGAGGAAAGGCTGAGAGAATTCGGGTTGTTCAGCCTGGAGAAGATACAGCCCCAGGGAGACTTCATTGTGGCCTTTCAGTTCTTAAAGGGGGTTTATAAGAAAGTTGGGGACAAACTTTCTAGTAGGGCCTCTTGCGATAGGGCGAGGACTAATGATTTTAAAGTAAAAGTGAGTCAATTTAGATTAGATATGAGAATTTACATTTTTTTACAATAAATATGCTGAAACACTGGAACAGGTTGCCCAGGGAGGTGGTAGATGCCCCATCCTTGGGAAAATTCAAGGTCAGTTTGGATGGGGCTCTAAGTTGAAGATATCTAGTTGAAGAAATCCCTGCTGATTGCAGCGGGGATTTGATGAGATGACTTTTAAATGTCCTTTCCAACCCAAACTATTCTATGATTGACTCTCTGATGCTCTGAATGATTCTCTGAACGACTGCTGGACTATTCCTGCTTATGTTTCTGGTGTTAAACTAAAGCCATGCTTTATTTCTTCCGGAGTTTTGTTTAAGCAGGTATGTGCTCCTTATTTGAGCAAATAACATTTTTCTGATCATTTTTCTGATCATTTTTGTGACTGCTTCTTTGCAGGTAACTTTCTGGAGGTAGATCCAATCACAAAGAACAATTTACAAGGTCCTTGATAACCACTAAAAATTTAGGTTACTGATAGAAAACTGATGAGATCAGAAGATTTCTTCTTTTTCCTGGGATCTCTTCCTTGTGTCCCTGGGATATCCAGATCCTTTGATTTTTCTGAGCCCCTGGACTGTTGTACTTCTGCTTACATCTCAGGAGTATAATTCTGAGATTGAATTGTTACTTTTTTCAAATACAATATTATCTAAGCAAAAAAAATGACATCTGGGTAACATTTTCAAAAGCACATCAGTCACTTTAGAGTCTAAAAGGAAGTACGTCAAAGGCTCAAGACACATATGGAATACAATTCTCATTAACATTTAGTGGACATATATTTAACTTCTGTGCCTTCAAAAATATTGCATTTGTTTCACTTTTAGTAGGACAAGGGCAAAGGCAAAAGTGAACTGGGACATTATATTTGCATATTCACCTACACAGTGTTCCCTGTTCATGGATTTAAGTATTTTCTGTTTAGACTTCCTAAGGCATCCTAGGTGAACTTGTAGTTTAGCTACTCATAGACTAGAAGTTTCCAACTAAACCCCTCAGTGACCTCTGCTTTGAAAATTTAGTCTCTGACTTTGGAAATTATTTACACTAAATTAAATTTCAGAGTTAAACAAATTTTTAAATTCTGCAGAGATAATTCTAATTCTACTTCTACATCTTAGCCAGTTTCAGAAGCATTTATGTTTTAACAATCAATTTCAGGGAGAGCTTGTAGGCTCCAGGTTTGGTCAAATTTTCATATAATGCTGTATTGGTTTTGCACAGCCTGGTTTCTGGTAGCAGGGGGGCCACAGAGGTGGCTTCTGTGAGAAGCTGATAGAAGCTTCCACCACGTCTGGCAGAGCCAATCGCTGGTGGCTCCAAAGATGGATGTGCTGCTGGCCAAGGCTGGGCCGATTAGAAATAGTGGAAATATAGAACATCGTTACATATTTAAGAACATTCTTAAATATGTTATCACAGAGGCGTTACCACCGTTTCTAACCCCACTACCAAAAACCAGGCTGTGCAAAACCAATACATACGCTAAGAGTACAATTTAGCTTAGCTTTGTGAAAGAAAAAATTACAGAGCTTAAACTCTGCTCTCTTAGGTTTTAGTGGATTTTAAACCCTAGCAATTGAACATCATAGATGAAAAAAAACCATCCATAGATTTCAAATACAAATTTAAAAGGTATTAACTAATTTTCAAACCTTACAACATCTGGAAAACAGTTCTTGTACTTCCTGCTGAGGTGCTTGGCATTGTTGCAGTGGTTCTTTCTCACCAACAATGCAACCAGGAAAAACAGCAAACTAAGTTTCAGTGCATGGCAGTAAAAGTAATAAAGGAAAGAAGGGATTGATTTCTGAGGGGATTTTTTAAATAAATCGAGCAGGAAGGATGATCTTCGTTTAAACTAAAATGGAATCAAGCTGCTGACACTAAAAATAGGAAAGGTCAAATGGTAATTTTTTAAGTTTGAAAGAAAGCTGGCAAGTGAGGGAGATTTTGAAATGCTGCATCCTCTAGATAGGAACTTATAAACCCCTGTATCCTTAAATGAAAGATAGAACAGAAGTTTATACAACTGAAAAAGAAAGCAGCAAAGAAGAGCTTCAAGTAAAGTATTCTTTAAGCAGAAGATGTAAAAACAGACATGCAGGCTAACAAGAAACTTATAAGGATTTCTAAACACATGCTACGAGTCTAACAACAGCTGAATGAGCTGAAATACCAAATGATAAATTAAGATATTAAAAAAGCAGGTAGAAGGCAGAAACTGATGAAAGCCACTAGAATGAAATATTAAGCGTGTAACATCAGATCATTCCCACCAGTCACCCAGCTCAGAGAGGAACAATGACTGTGACACCGGAGGGAAACGCAAGGGAGACAAGGGAGCCAACTGAACAAAAAGCACGGTAATAACTGCAGAGCTTATTTATGTCCATGTAGATTGTGTGAGAAAGGTTACAGTGCAGAGACTGGATTTTTGTAGCCCTCCTAGACCAACTAATTAGCAGTTCATAAGAGCCAAAAACCATCTTGATGTAGGTGTAAGCAGTAGGTCTAAGCAGTAAAGAGAGGACTAGTGAAGAACCCACAGGAGAGGAGGGATAACATTTTCTAATTCAAAACCCTTTCTGCAGCAAGACTGAAAGTTTCACAGAATCACAGAACAATCTGGGTTGGAAGAGACATGAAAGATATGCTACCCTCTCCAATAGCATTTCATTAAACTGAGGGCACTTCTGAAAATAAAATCAAAGACTGTAATCTAAAAGGGTAAAATGTTTGCATGTGGCATGAGGCTTGTTTACTCACATCATATTGTAATCTCAATGTGATTGAATAGTATTAATCCAAAGAGATTTTTGAACAGTTACATGAAGAGCCTGACCAACCCTACCCCACAAAATCATCATATTTAAACAGTATATGAGAATATTAGAAATTTAAAGAGAGCAGTTGGTCCCGCAAAAAGTGAAAGTTGTGTTCAGGTAAAGAAAACCTTAGAGTATGTAAGACTGGGCAAATAAAGCCATAAGAAACCAGGTCAGATTATTTTGAGGAATAGCTAGTTGAGTGGATAATAACTAGGAATACAAACTCTTTCAAATATATCAGAAGCAGGAAGCCTGTCAGACCCTGCCAAATAGGTGATCACAATTTAAAATAAGCACTTGAGAAAGATACAGCTATGGCAAAGTTGCTAAATGAGTTATTTTGATATTCATCACAAAGAGCCTTAGGGAGAATCCACACAGCCTTTCTTCAGAAGGGAAGAATTTGAGGCTCTGTATCAAATTGACATGTCAGCAGAAGTTTCAAACAAATCTATCCAATAAACAGGAACAAATCACCAGAACCAGATGTTGCTGAACTATGAGATGTGCTATTTAGGTATGTCATCACTTAAGTTCAATCAACAACAAACTAAATTAAAGGAACTAAAGCTGGACAATATGTTTCAATTTTTTAAATGGTTTTAATAAAATGTGAACAAATGTTCCTTCTGCACCAGGAAAATGGCATGAAAATATTGAATTAAAATATACTGGAAGCTATCAGAAGAGACTTTGACAAACCTTTTGCAGAAAAATCACACCTCTTCTGGCCACTGAAAATTTTTGCCAGAGTCTATTTTAGAAAAGCTCTGATGGTTTATACAGCTTCTCTGAACTTCCAAAAAGTCTTTGACAATGGTCCTCAACAGAAATTATTATAAATGCTATTGGAAGAAGGTCATTCCATTAATTAAAAAGGTAATTAGCAATTAGAGGACAAAGACATGAGTAGATAGTTTTCACTACCTGCAGTCTCTACAGAGTTGTAATACAAAGAGGAAAAAAGTAGGTTCTTGGGATATTACTTGATAAAGTAACTGTGCAGTAGAAAGGGCTCTGAAAAGAGAAATCTTGGACTCATTTTGGTTAGTTCTCCAAAGATGCTGGTTCCATGCCTAAGATGTCTCAAAAAAACCCAGCAACAAACCCATAAAAACATGTCAGGAAATAAAGCAAGGATAAAGTGGGAAAACAACATTATGCTACCATGTTACCATTCTGTGCCAAAAATATGTGAGTATTGTTTACTGTTCTGGGAAGTCTTCTCTAAATATTTATGACATAACTAAAAGAGGCACATGGATACAATATCTATAATCAGAGTAGAGAAAGACTTCTATATATGGAGGCATTACTCAGGTGGGGACTTTTAGACCTGGTGAAGAACAATTTATGCAAGGTAGAGTAGAAATTCAGAGTGTAGTGAAAGGAGAGGATGCATAAGAACAGTAACTTTCTCATTTACACCTATCTTAAGGATAAAGAATCATCAGATAAAATTCTTAGACAGCAGATTTAAAACAAACAAGAGGAATATAAAGCATGTAATTACATCACACAGCTCATTATCCAAGGATGCTTAAAGTACCAAAAGTCTAAAAGGTTTCAAAAAGCCCCTACAGAAAATCTATGATGAAAATGCTTTATGTGGCTCAGGAATTTAAAACCCACAGATTTCCAAAAGCAATACTCTCAATATTTTCCACAGTCCACCTCTTTGGCTATGCGTTTAGTGAGACCATTGATTAACCCAATGTCCTTATGCATTTCTGAGGGATCTCCACACACCAGGATGTGTACTGAGGTACATAGTCTTCATTGCTTTCTGTCTTTCAGGTGACACTTCCTCACTAGAGGCATTCTATGTAGCTTATAAATCCAAAGTGGGCTTATATATTTATTATCTTGGTGGAAAACAGAAAAAGGTCTCCAAGGTTACTGGCTGCATTTTCAAAAAGGAAATTGATGCTACCATTATAAGTTTATTTTATAAATTCTTTGCAGCAATGGTTGCTTTCTTTTGCTTTTAACTTCTTTCATGTAGGGGGCAAGAAGGCACCAAAATAATTCCTCAAGGTTCAGAGGAGAGATGCCTGTGCTTCTGCTCCCAGATAGCTGTGCAGTTATGAGTGGAGATCTCTAGGCCTTAGAACTGTCTGTCTTCCTGTGCCATGGCCATACTGCTCAGTGACTTCAGAGGTTGCCACACAAGCAGAAATACATAAACAAATCTAAAATCAGACACTCTTGAGTATTAGGTTTTGTAACACTAACATGAGCTTTTCTTCTTTTAACCAATCTAATCTGCTTCCAAGGGAGTATATTTTTCTGTTTTCCTTTTGGCCTCCTTTAGCTGGCTGATCTCCCCCTAATTAGGCCACCTCATTGGAAGGCCAGCATCTTACAACTTCTAAGACATCCATGGCCAAAAAGTCATGTGTCTTTTCTGCTTGCTCTAACCTTAAAATGAGAAGAGAAGGATTAAAAACAAGCAAATTACTGCCCTAAGAGAGAAAGGAGAAAATCCAGCTGCTGGCAGGCACACAGCAGCAGCAGAGCGGGAGCACACTCCCCCTGCCTTTGCCCTGGGCCCCTGAGTGAGCGCTCAGGGTGGTCCCCAAGGAGGTGGTACGGACACCACAGCCCAGGTGGCACAAGCTCAGTGGTGCTCCCACAGGACTGGCTGCAGATGCACAAGCACCAGTGTTGTGATGTTACGAGAATAGCCATTGTCTTACATGAGGGTGATTTTTATCACTGTGTCAAGATACAGCAGAGAGAAACAGAATAATTTAATTAAAGCATCCAGCACTGAGAACAGATGAAATTACAGGTTTCATATTGGCGCTTCTGCTAACATGTGCTAGAGTGAAAGTATTTCTGGCTACCTCCACACAAAGAAAAATCAAAATATAGACTCAATAATTTTGATTTAAATGTCGTCTTTGATTTTCTTGTTTAAGTTCAGGAAGTGGTGTTAAATCTACAAGACAAAGTACCATTCTACTAGACTTCGCCCGTACTATCATCTCGGAATATCCATATATGAGTATGAATCCAACCATAATTTTTTCTGCCAAATAGGCTTTTGGTACTGTTTTGTTTTAATCAATTCTTCCAGAAAAGACAGATAGAAGAAAAAACTAACCTCATGTAGATGCACCTGCTTCAATGAATGATAACTTTGTTTCATTATTTTATCTCTACACTTATCTTTATTGCAGCAATGAAATAATTCTTGTAGAACAAAGTAAATTCTTGAATTGACTAAATATTTACAGTACATAAAACCACTGAGAAATTTACCTGCCGATTATCCCAATCACATACTTCAATACTTCTATAACTACAACAGGATAGAAAGATAGAATATAGCTTTTACTTCAAATAAGGCATCCAGTGTTTCAAACTGTTTCAGAACTATATTTCTTCTCCAGCAACAACGTGCTTTTGTGCCAACTCCTAAATAACCATAAATTTCTTTTTATATAAACCTTAATGAATACTTGGCCAAGATGCTGTGACTGTTGGCTTCTACCTTTGAGCATAAATGGAAAAACTGCTCACTGAGCAAAATGGAAAAAAGATCACAGCAAGCCCAATGTTGCATTTTGCATTTAATGTGAAGGAAGCCTTGTTTTCGTGGTGTTGCAGTTTTCAGTGTTTTTAATCTTAAAGTGGCTGATCAATTTAAGGTAAGTGGCAGGCATTTGGCCTAGTTCCCAGGCTCTGCTTTCCTCCCAGAAAAGAAAGGATTCAGTCAGACACACAGACAAGGGGCATCATCAGTGGCTCTCACATTCCAAGCATTTTAGCACAGATTAAGTTGGAATGGTTTACTGTTTACTGAAATCTCCTAGGTGTTGCATTTTATTCCACTCTGGCTGTGGTTATCCAGGTTGAGCTTCTCAGGTCAGGACCTCCATAAGAAAAATGGCTTATAGAGCCTTGAAGGGAAATACAAAGTACAGGTCAAGACTCCTTATTAAAATGCAATTTCAGCAGCTTATTGCAAAATATGAAGTCCCCAGACAACAGGTAATTTAGCAGTGAACTTTTTTCCTAAAGCTTGCAGCAAGGCAAGAGCTGTTTTACATGCATTCCAGAGGAAAAAGCGAAGATAATCTTCTTAAGAAGGACAAAACCTCAGCACTTTGTGTGTCTGGAAATAACCAGCAGATAATTAAGTGTTATTTTTAGATTTTTTTACCCTTTTAGGTGCAATAAAGTACAGATTTCACTGTCTAATAACAAACTCAAATTTGGCTTTATTATGTAATTGTGAAAATTTATTTGGTTGTTTTAAGAGCTCATGTCTACAAACAATAACTTTTAATGAATATAATGTTTTAATATAGTCACCCCTTTTGCAGACACTCAGGCCCAGATTTTTTGCGATATTAAGATGATAAATTAGCTCAGGCTTCCTGGAATTGCATATGCACAAAGGACACTGTGTGGAGAGTTCTTACTATCCATGTTCGTAGGAGCTATGAGATGTTTGACTGTTTGCTGTACTGAGGTCAAAGGTATGAATGTGAGGCTGCTTTCTTGTTGATAGCATTAGGAAAAAATCCTCAGCTATTAATTTATTTTTTTCCTATTAGCTATGCCTTTAAAATAAATCGATCACCAGATTGAAATGGACAGTATTTCTGCCCAAAAGTGAACTGGTAGTTTTGATAATTTTAGCAGAATAAGAACATGAAAAATTTAGGGGCTACACTTCTTTTTTACAAGTGAAGGCATTTCTCAGATATGTACTCCAGCCAATTTACAAAGAGTTTCCCTTGAAAATGTTAGCCTTTCCACAGCTCGGGTTTTAATGACCCCTAATAACACATTTGAAGATATTCTGTTCCTTAAACCACTTATTGAAGACTGAGGTTCCAGATGTATACATGAGCATGCATATGCATGTCAGTGATTTGAGTGGACTGAACTGACCCTGCCAGTGCCTCTGGAGCCCCAATTGCACAGCAACACGCTGGGAGTTATCGACACATTGCAGCCAGGTGCCAGTGCCTTTCTGGAAAGCATCATTACCTAGTCAAATCTTCCATCATTTATGCCTTTCTTTCCCAAGCTCAGTCTTTAAAAAGCAAGGAGTAAATTCAATGGGAAAAGTTGTTTTTTTAATCAAGCAAGTTAAATTACGAGGGAATATGCTCAGAGTCTTTAGGTAGGAGACAAAAAAACAGTGGTGCAGTGAGAGTTTGTGAAAGCTCAGATAGGCATGGAGAGCAGGGCAGTGCCAAGGACAGTGAGGGATCATTTAGAATCCACACACACTGAGAGGCAGGGAAGGAGTTAACTGCAGCCCCAAGGAGGGGCAGGAAGCTGACCAGCTGTGTGCAATTGCAGCTGCTGCTATAAAAAGGCTTTGCCTTAGAGGACAAAGAGTCACACTAGAAGGGAAGGAAATTCTTCTGGTGAACTTAGTTCGGTTTTGAAAGGAAGGAAGTGAGTTCTTGATGGCTGGCTCCCTGAAGTTTGGAAGATCTTCTAAGTTTCTAATGGATAGAGCGAGTTTAGCCATTTGGTCAACAGCTCTTGCTTGCTGTTAGTGCTGTCTGATCAATGTGTGTCTTAAGCCTTCCTCTATGTTCTCCTTTAGCAAAAAAATTGTTGAAAATTGTAAAACACTATATCTCATACTGATTTTTTTTTATCCCCTGCTGTGCAGAGGCCCCATGCTGACCCTTGTGTAAGGAGAGATGGTTTTACTATGGAACTGTTTTCATGAGGTCTTTGAAATAGAACTAGGTCTAGGTAGGTTGTGAGGGGGTGTAAAATGCTAACCAGGCAAGTTTGTAGCAACATTCTCCCAGAGCAAGGTTACCCTGATAGAGGGTTCTGCTGTAAAGGGAAGGAAGCATCTTCCTGACAATCACTGAGAAAATGACATAACCCTTGAGGGGAAGAGAGCAGAGGAAAAAGACTGCTTTATATAGCCCAATAAATACTCTCATGCATACAGAGATGTTTAAAAAGCAGTTTTGGACTTGATATTGATTTATTCCACATGTTGCTGTCCTCTTCCTCCTCACAGTAGTCGTATGAACTCTTCTGTGAGGGATAACCTTACCTGAACATGCCCTAGTAATACAAATGGTTTCTTTTTTTAAACCAAATAAAATATATTAGCATATTATCAGAATCTCTAGGTGAGATTTTTTCCATCCTTGTTTTTAAGGTGGAGGTGTATATGGAGGTCAAGAAAAAGGAACCACCATAGGTAAATAATAAAAATTTTGAACTCTGATGCTGCAGTTCGGTTCAGCTGCTGAAACATTGCAGGTATAGCATATGGCACACAAGCCTCTTAGCCGTTCTTGGACAGCAGCTTTCTTCTGCTGGTTCTACAGCCTGGCTGGCTCTTACTTTCCCTTTGGCTAGTATATGGAAAACAGGGGGTTTTATTAACCAGGGTTGCACTGCTTGGGAATGGTTTGAACCTTGCCAAACTAATCACAGCAAAGTGTTGCAAGATTAGATTTGTCCTGGCTGACTAATTGAGACTTCTGTGAGACAGCAGGGAAAAAGTAGCAGAAAAGGACAAAGAAGATCTAAATAGGAGTTAGGGCTGGTTGTGCTGCAGGGCGCAAAAGAAATAGCGAATCCAATTCCCATTTGTATTTGAGATCCCCTGATACCTGTAGAGGAGAACATAATGGAGCCCAGCACAAATGAGATGCTGAAGTTTGCCTCCCAAATTTTAAGTGGTTGTGTTAGAGACAGCTTTCCCAGAGAGAGCTAAAGTCTGAGCTCCTTTCTGTTTCACCACATATGATTGTTCAGCAAGTATTGTGCCCCTGGTGTCACATGCAATGGCCATGGCTGACCCTGCCTGTGGCAAGGCACAGTGCAATGGTAAAGCTGACTCCAGCCCATAGGGTGCGGGGCAGTCCTGATTTCATGGGCACCATGAACCACGTGTGGCATGGTGGCCATTACTCAGCAGCTGACTGGCAGTTTTGTTTCCTTCCTCTTCTAGTCCACATCATCAGATCATTCAGGCCCATTCAAAAGAGGTTTCTGAAGAAGGCTTCTCTGTTTGTTTGCTTAGGGTTTGCCTACAAAGAGCTCTGCTATGTCTGAATGACTCTGCGATGACCTGTGTGTAGCACACGCATATAACTAAGATGCCATGGAGAAGAAGACATGGATAATCAGTGAAACTGCTGCACATCCCACATGAATACTCTTTATCTCCCCCATATATAAAGTATGAATTATTGGATTTTCTTAATTTTACGTAGTTTAATCATTAAACTAATTCTGGGCATAAAAAGAGCTCTTCTAGTTAAACCTATTCCTGTCCAAATTGCAAGAATATGAGGAAAAATTACTTTGCCTTTAATTCAGATCCTATTTTCATGCAAATTAACATTCAACTGTGGACATCCTTGAGAACCTAATATTCCTATATTATGGAATATATAATTACACTTAATAAATGAGGCAGGAGGGGAGGCCTAAACTCTCTTTAAATGGTTTATTTATGTTGATGTGGTTTATTATTTATTTATCTACCCAAGCAAGGTATGCTGAGACATCAGGCTGTCTCTTGCAGACTTCATCTGAAGTTATAAGTTTGGTGAATGATATCAGCAAAGCAAATGTTAGGTCATACATATGTTTTAATGGTTTGGTTGACAGAATAGCAGCCAAAAGGCCTTAATTTAATCCCTAGTTAGGTCATTTATTATTATGTATTTCTCACAAGAACATTATCATGATTAAAGAAGAGACTCATCGTTTGGATTATACAGTCCAGTCACTCATTTAAAGAAAGCCAAAAAATGGGATTGTTGATTGCTAGTAACTGAGCTAATCTCCCAAGATGCTGGCATGACAGGCAGCATTCTTTGGAGTTCAGACAAAGTTTGCAACTGGAAAATCCTATGAAAAATCCCTTTCTCCTGAGAGGTTCATAGGAGCATTGCTCTTTGGAACGCAATCATTAAATCAGAAGGTCACTTACATTGTTACCAAGCTCCTCTATTATTTCAAATTAGCGTGTGGCAGCCCCATCAAAAGAAAAATGGAATATAATATACTGTGTTTGAAATCCGTTACCCATGCACTTGTTTAATAACCTCTACCAAATGTTTTAACAATTGCATTCACTCTCACAAAGTCTCTGTGATTAGTCACAAATAATTTTATCCATATTTACACCTACCTTTTAGAGCATAGGTTCCTCTTACAGGCAGTTTTCCATCGTTTTAAGACTGTATAGCCTGACATTTATCATGCTCCAGGTAGTGATGCACACTTTCATAGGAATCTATAAATTGTATTCATAAGATTGCTTTTAGAAATATATGTTGATTTTCTGAATATATAGTGGTTAATTTTTAAAAAAAAAATTTTTAAAGGTATCCTATTAGAAGAAGTTTTCAATCAATAGCTGGAAATGTTTGAAATGCTCAGATGATTGAAAGTAAATTAAATAGGCCAGGATAATTGATAATTAATTTCCCCACCAAATAGCCATGGGAGGAACTGTGGAATTCAGATATTAGTTCTCTCTTATGGTAACCATACCACACAGTGCATCAACTTTTCCAGACACAACTTAGAAGCCAAATTTTAAAATTTTAATTAAAATTTTAATTTTAAGCTAAGCCAAATTTAGGTTAGCTAGTTCATTCAATGGAGAATTTCCAAGCAAATCTTTAATCTATCAAAAACATGATAACAGATTTCTCTGGAGTATTCATAAAATCTTTGGTAGATCCCACCTTTGTTTGTAGGTCCTAGGTTTTTCTAATTATCATTTATTTTTATTTCTTTTTGTTTGTTTGTTTGTTTTCTTACAGATGAGTTAACATTTTTCAGGCTTCTAGTTTAATGCAAAATCAGAGCAGGGGAGAAAGGGAAAGATAGAGAAAAAAGTACTGTAACATCCATTTGACGGGTTATCTAATAAGACAAACATCACTTTTTCAATAATTTTATTTAATTGATCCAATTGAACCTTTATTTAGTGTAATTGACATATGCTAGAAAATTCACAAAGGATTAAGTCACTATGGAGTGTCATAAAATGACCTCACTAATTTTTTTTACATACCATTTTAATAATATTTCCTTGCTGTTTATGCAGCATGGAATGTTATCTTTATGTTCACCATTCTTGGAAGAAGCCAGAGAGCTTTTTATTTGTTCCCACATTTATCTAAAATAAATTACAGATAGAGCTGATGGTATCTGGTCCTTCCTTCCCCTCTTTCCCCCTCTTTTCCCTCTGTCTTTGTTCTGGCTTATTTTTCCTTCCTTCTGTTTGGCCCTCCTCTAATGATAGCAAAATTCAGAAAACCTTGACATTTTCAAAAATTTTTTGTTAATCACATGATTTGTAAAAAAATTCAAAATAATTTCTTCATAATTTTTCCTGCCTTAACATATTGCCGATTTGTACAATGCACTCAATAGCTTTCTAGGGAACAAACTGCATCATAAATGAAAAATTCGAAATTGTCATGTGCTGTTTTTCCTGTGAGTGACATTTTATTGTTTTTTTGAAAACGAATCCTCTGTTGTGCAGTGTTGGGATTTATCTGGCAGGTTAATCTTGGTCAGATAGTCTTTAAAGGAAATGGAGGAAAAACCCACCCAAGAACTGATGGATAATATAGAGATGAACAAAATCTACAGTTCATAAATGCAGGTTGAAAGCTTCTGGTTCAGCCTGTTAGCTAAAAGATCCCATTACCCTGCCCATGAGTGTGTGGCTTAATCTTGTGCAATGCAAATAATTGATTCTTAGTCTCTTGGTGTATCTATTAAAAAAAAAAAAAGATGTTTTGGTGAAAATCGCAGTATGGTTTAACACAAGGTGTTACATTCAGCACAGGCTCAGTGATACTCACTGTGATGCACGTAGTGAGAGCAAAAAGATACGGCTTGTACTAAGAGATCAAACAAAATCCCTGTGCCTTATCCTGGAAGATACTCTGGGCAATCCAAAAAAACTCGCTGGAGTGGGTAAGGATGGGAAACCTTAAGAAATTAAGTTGTGAAAAAGTTGAGATTTAAACAGTGTAAACAATATACCAGAGTACAAGTCATATCCAGCATCTTAGAAAAAGCTGCAGTGCTGTTATTGGATGTTAAAAAAATGATCAAAGAAGGGATTTGGAACAACATGACTATGTTGCCTCCTCACAATCCAATGGAAACTGCAAAGTGCAAGTAAACATTATATAACCTGACAGGATCTGGGAAGGTTATAAATCTGTAGATAAAAAACAATGTGGGAGATGCAATTTACGTGGTTTTCAAGAAGTTTTGATAATAAATTAATAAGGAAGTCAAATAATTGTGGATCATTGGGCAAACGGCTTGTTTGGATTAAATTTTTTTTAAAAGATAAAATCAAAGTAATAATGAACAGGTGCTCTTTGGAGAGATAAAAAATAATAGTTAGATTTCCCAGTTGCCGCTATGGGCATGGTGTTATTAGATATACTTAGAGCTCATGCCTTGAAAGGGGAAGTTTTATTTTGAAAAGGTATTGTATTCAAAGTTGAACACCGACTGGAAAAATAGGAGATGTAATTGCTTATTAAAGGCGTAGTGGCTTTCAAAAGGTTCTGATAACACCTGAAAAAGGAAATACAATAATCTTCATTTTCCCAGCTGTTTTCTTCATTAGAACAAGATAAAAATGAGTAAGTATTGTAGGGAACAGCAATTCCTGCTGCACATTCTCTAGGAATTCTTGTACCATGGCTAAAGGTGTTTGAATACTGGAGAATACAACCATTTTTTGATAAACATATGAGAAATAATACTTTAAAAACATCTTTTTTTCTGCTGATAAACTTCAATTCTTTTCAAAGGAAGATACAGAATTGCAATAAAATGCATTGTTACTTCTTGTCAGCAACTAATGTTGGCAATGGTCATTTGCATGTATAGTGGTACTAAATGCAATTCTGTCTTACCTCTTTACAAATTGCAGCAAAACTTACTTGACCAAATTATTGTTCAAGATACAGAATAGAAAAACTAGAAATGATACGCTCAGTTCTGCTAAGGTGTCCTTTGTGTATTAACTTACGTTTACAGTCCCCTAGTGCAGAGTGAAATGATGGATAACGTAGGGGATAATTAGTCTCAGATACACACAGAGCTTGTAAAGATGAATAGTATTTTAATCTTAAAGAAAACAAAAAGTTTAAAGGTACCTGACTGAAGGACTGAGAATTCTCAGGAAAACCACAGAAACTCACAGTCTATCTGTTGTCCCCAGCTGTACAACAGAAGACAAAAAAAAGTGAGATACGCAAAAGCAGTGCTTTTCCAAGAAAGAAAAGGAAATATTTCCTTCAGCTGTGTGCAGTCAGACTGAAATTCAGTACTGCAGGAGGTAGTTTCAAGACTGCAGTTGGATTTTACAAAAGGATTGTTCATTAGTTTTTTGCTCATTAACATTTGTAGCTTTACAAGTCAACCCTATGATAAGAGTGCACAAACTTCCCACCTCAGGACATAGGCAGTCAAGATTAAAACTCCCTGCACGCGTAGTTTTCGAAAAGTATAGAATCATTTTGGTTGGAAAAGACGTCTAAGGATCATGAAGTCCGACTGTTACCTAGCGCCACCATGTTTACCATTAAACCATGTCCATAAAAGCCACATACACACACTTTTGAACACTTCCAGAGATGGTGATTCCACCACCTTCCCTGGCAGCCTGTTCCAATGCCTAACTACCCATTCAGTGAAGAAATCCTTCCTGATTTCTAATCTAACTCCGCCCGGCACAACTTGGTGCCTTTTCCTCTCATCCTGTCACTTGTTACCTGGGAGAAGAGGCCAACCCTCACCTGGCTACAACCTCCTTTCAGGCAGTTGTAGAGAGTGATAAGCTCTCCCTTAGCCTCTTTTTCTCCAGGCAAAACAACCCCAGCTCCCTCAGCCACTCCTCATAGGACCCTGAAGGTATCTCCATAACAGCAGTGTTCTCTAGGCTGCAGCCACAACTTTGAGAGAGGAAAGCAATAGTCTCAATTTAAACAAAAAAAAAGTGAAGTAAAACACTCAATACTCAAACCACAGCAGCATTTATCTGTAGAAGCACCTTTCACTAGGTATGCCAGTACCCAATACTTGGATTGGATGAGAGCAGCAAAATCTCAAGATGTCATTGGCTGCCCAAAGGAATGAGAATCCTTTTTCAGTTTCTGCAGTCGTAGGTTAACTAGCCATCAGCATGAAAATACAGTAAAAAGTCATTCATCCCCGTGAGAAAAGATCCAGAATGAATGGTCTCTTGGATGCCCATTAAAATGCTGGCAGAAGCACAAAGAGAAGGATCTGTTTAGTGTGTCCTATCTGAGTATTTGTTCTGGATACTGACAAAAGGGCTAAGAGTTTGTACATTCAGCATTAGGAGATCTCAGGGAACTTTGGTACTGAGCCAAAACTGAGCTGTGCCATCTGAAAGATGGAAAAGATCAGGATTTTGATATCTTATAATTTGGCTGGTTTTGAACAGATCTGCATAGTTCTCACAAAAAGCACTTCCTTGACTCCAAGACTACACTGCCACCAAATTTCAAAGCCTATTTGAAAACCAGGGATATGTAAACTTTTCAAACAAAATGAATGATATTTTAATGTGGTTCAAAGCATTAGGCATCCTAGAGATAAGGAGAACTCCTACTGCCCCTGTGTTGTAGTTAACTGTTATAAAACAACATAGAGATCCTTAGACAGTAGACTTTCTCTTCATAGGCATTGTATATATTTTTTTTTCAGAGCTGCTGAAATCCATAAATAAGCAATCTATTATTGCAGCCCTGTTCCGTGTTGAGAAAGACATATTCATGTATTTCTGCATACAGCAGTGGAAAACACAGGTTGAAGAGGTGGGTAAAAGGATAGATATACCGTTTAAAGCTCAGGGATGAAACTCATTTAAGCCAAGAACACTTTGCTCTCAGATCATTAATAGCAAGCAAATCAGGCAATGGAGAGGGAATCTGCAGTGAAAAGGATCCCTTTCAATCTATATTTCATGGTTCTCTATAAGGAGGGGTCCCCTCTTTTCTTTTATTTTGAAATCAATGTCTTTTATAGCAGTCATTGTGCTCCCTGTCCCCCCCACTGAAATGACAGGATGGGTTTCAGTTTATCCCAGTGGGAGACCAGCAGCCTGGAAGCCAAGTGGTGGGATATCTTTGTAACTGCTTGGCAATTCCGATCAAGACAAAAGTTCTCCAGCAGGTTAGAAAGATGGATTCAACAACTACAGGGCCAAACCAACAAACATTGGCCAAATTAATTCCTCAGTATAAGCTATTTATTGTGCATTAGTATGATAAACCCAAGAGTGAATCTGGTACCTGATGTCTGGCAGTTCTGGCTTGAAAGAATTCTGACCTGATTTTCAGAGGTAAGCACAGCTCCTTCTGACTATTGTGGGAGAGCATGCTACACTACCCAGCATGCCCCAAAAACTAGCTAGGGATTAACTGTAAATTCCCCCACAGCATAAGAGGCCTTTTAAGATGCTTTCTAAGGCACTTTTTGGAATCCTTTAAGATTTATCAAATCTATAAAGAACTTCTTCAGAAAAAAACCCAAACAACAAAACATGCAAGCTTGGTTGTTTAGCTTCTCTGTTAGTTGAAAAAAAGTGACCAGAAAACCAAAATGGTATACCATTACTAAAGTCTCTAGTTCTATACGTATATTAAGCTCTTGGGAGGGGAGGGAAAAGGTGCCACACCCAAAACTTCATTTTTCCTCAAGCAGTGACCTGTTTTCTATTTTATATGACCAGAGGAAAAAAAAATATTGGGATGCCCTAAGCCAAATATGCACCTTTGTTCTGTTGCAGCTTTGTGCCTTTCCCTGTTTGACATGACCAAGTCCTTAGTTGTGCTTATGTTTGTCAACAATTTCTGAATTCACAGACTTAACATCTTCTAGGCTTTAAGATAGCATAATTCCACCTTATTTTGTGTATGTTTGCAGGGAATAAAAAGTGTTTCTATTAATAATGTTCATTTTCCCTGGTCTCACCTCCAAACTCTTATTATAGTGTGGTTTTTTTTCTCTCTTTATTGTCCTTTTCTTTATTTTCGCCACTTAGAGAAATGAGGAAGGGTCCTCCCTGGTGCCATGTTTGCTCAGCTGTCCCTGTCCTGTTTTATATGGGTTCCAGGGATCACTCCTGTAACAAGCACAGTTCTCCTGCTGTCCCCAGCCACAGAGAGGAATTTCCTCAGCTGCTCTGGATTCCGTTAGACACACACACAAAGCCCTGAAGCTGTATTTGTGGCTCCAGACCTACACACTAGGTACTATTTTGTGTGGTGGGAGACTGTTCCCGCTTCAGAAACAAGTATCTTTAGACGAGATGTGAAGTTCACTAAAACCAGTTTTCCCTGTATCTTGAGACTGTTAGGTCATCAATATCAATTAAACATGAAGAAGAAGAGGGAAAGAAGCAGCTGATGATTCACAGAAGTGAGATGTACTTTTAACAAAGTTTTTCTTTTCATCCGTTGCTTTCCATGAACAAATGCTGCAGGTTGCCTGGAGAGATCGTGGAGTTTACACCCTTAGAGATATTCAGAAGCCATCTGGACATGTCCTGGGCAACTGGCTCTAAGTAACCCCACTTGAGCAGGGGGGTTGGAGCAGATGACTTCCAAAGATACCTTTCAGCTTTGACCATTCTGGGATTCTGTGAATAACAGGCATAATTTAAATTTAATTGAAACTAAAAGGTAATGATTGCTTTTTTCTCAATTTATGCCGGTTTATGGTTTTTACTGTATTGAAAAATACGTTCAACATTCTCTTGCTTTTTGTTGCATTTTTGCTTCCTTGCTTCTTAGTTTTCTTAGATATCATATCTCTGAATGCCACAAGAATGATTCTCTAACAATATTCTTGACCCAACTTAAATTGTGGAACATCTAGAAATCTCTTATTTTTTCTATACTGCAGCAGCATTTCAGCACCAAAAGGGCTGAGAAGGAGTCTGGCCTAACTATATACCAAAACTCACCTGGAAAACAGCTTCTTTCCCAAGCTGATCACAGGATGTGTTAACAGCTTCAATAGTAATTCAGATGCTCAAGGAAACTGACCTCAAGGTTAAATAAAAGAGTTTTGCATTTCCTAAGCTGTGTGTTTTAAATTACTAAAATACTTCTCAATATCATCAAATTTTGCAAGACTGCCTCTCATTACCATTACCCTGTAAGTTTCACTGAAAAAATCCTGATTGAAGGACTTTGTTTTATGGAAGTGTGACACTGACAAAAGGCTTGAATTGTGGGCCCTGTGGTTTAAAGACTCTATTTAGATAAAGCCTGTTCCAATGAAAAATACCTACAAAAAAGCAAATTATCCTAAACCTAATTCACACAATTATTCTAATTCACACTTTTTACAGAAATGGGTACAAATCAGAAGAGGTGCCCTTCTTATATTGAATGGAGCCAACTTTTGGGTTGTACTCATTCCAGCTCTTATTGCAGTCAGTGGATCGGCCTAAAATGTAGTCAGTACAGATTTTGCCATTGGGGTGATGGTATTCATCTACCTTTTATGGCACACTTTGAGGCACAGTATTTTTGCCTATTTTCTAATGTTAATCTCCCATTCCTCGATAAAATGAACAAACACAAAAAGAATGGAGAGTTCTGCCATCCATTTCTAAAGGTAGTTAGTGGAGCTAGGAGCTAAAAGCAAACCTTTGATAAGAAACAAAACATGTTGATTTAAAAGAATGTTTAATATAATAGTATATTTCCTATAATTCATAATCCCTACTTCCTTGAGTCTAAAGTATTTCTTTACCTCTTATATTTTTCTTTCTCCCTTCTGAAAGAAGAGACCTTGTATCATTATTTCCCTTTGATTAAAATCAGAAGCAGCCCAGAATCGAGAGATTCCTGAAAGTGCAAGAGAACAGAACACTACGGAAGGCTTTGGACATGAGATCCAGAGGCTACTCCAAATAACCTAATTGTAGACCTTTAAAAAAAAAATTTGATTTTTAGGGTTGTAATCATGCACGCATCATTTCTTCAAGCCGTGTATTGCCAGCGCTGAAAGTTTTTCAGACTGAAGCCATTAGAAACATTTTGTTTGTACCAAGATAATAGTAAGTCTCTTTAACTATTTGTCTTTTAAATTTTTCAATGGTCTAAATTCCCTTAAATCTCCTAATCACAGTCTTAGTTCTGATAAATCTCCTAATCACAGTCTTAGTTCTGATACCTCTGGTATTAGGGACATAGGGTCCATAACCTGATGATACGGTTCCAAAGCTAAACTGCTTAGGCTGATTTCCTGGTTTAAATCCTACAGTTTATCCACCCCCAAAAAGATGAACTTCTTGTTTTAACTGCCACCACCCCCTCCAATCTGGAGGGCACAGAGCATTCATGGTGTTTTTTGGTTAGGCACAATTCCCTTAAGGAAAGGCACACTCCCCTACACCAAAGAGGGCATTCATGTCACCTCCCTTTAGTGATAAAAAAGATAGGTGTTATGTTTAGAAAGACATAGATACTTATTGCATGAGTCACCTGGCCTTAAAACAAGATGGTTAAAAGCAGTAGTGTGACTAATTCTCAGGAAGTGCCTAGCCTCTAGTAACTATGGAGAGAAAACACCTTGTTTTTTTGGAGTGGCTGTCTAAATTGTAGACAGCTAGAATTTGGGAAGTTGGACCTCTCCATAGGGTCTTTCTACTACGGGTATCTTTCAGCACAGCAACATAAGCACACAGCTCCTATCAGACAATAATCTGCAACTAGAGGAAACTTTTTGAAGGTACCTCTGCCTTATGAAACGGGTGTTTGTTAGCATCATTGAGACTGACCAGCTCCTGAGTGTACAGCGAGCACATTTACAGAACCATGGCAACTTCCTCATTAACTTCCATATCTGCTGTGCTAGAACACATCTTAGAATTTATTCTTGCTCCTTTATGTATAAAAATGCTTATTTAACTCATAATTATATTTATTTTATTATATTTTCAAAGCACAAATAGGGAAACAGGCTTAGGGAAGACAAGTTCACATTTTTCTGCATTTTAGTTATTTTTATGCCTTTCCAAAGCATATTTTAATTAATTAGGACTATCATATATTTCCAAGGCAACAAGAAAGGTCTAGCCTCTGAATCAGTGGACTTCAACAGAATTGGAACCTGGCTCTCCAGAATTTTTTCTCGTATGTTTAGCCATGGATTTGGCTTTTGCAGTTACAGGCTTTCAGATACCATTATGCAGGTCTCTGGTGATATTGTTTCCAATCGGCAGTAATTTGCTCAACTTCTATGTTCTGAATGTCTGAGCTGGTTCAGATATACTACAGGAGTCCTTATTAGGCTTCTTTTGCTGTCAAGTAAAATGATTGAATTCAGTAACCTTGTTAATTTAGTTTAAAATTACAATTTTACAGATTTATTGCAATGGATAAATTCAGCAACAACTCACATAAACTTAATCTTTTTCAAGAACAATGTGTATTTTCCTTTCCACTAAAAGGCTAAACAACTAAATAAAAATCAGTTTCCAAATACCCACCTTGTAGTTTAAGTTAGTGCATTGGTTACTACCCAGCAGCAGAAAGGCAGTTGTGCGCTTAATCTGATAAATGCACCACTGACAGCTTACTTTGCTGAGTCAAATTTCTTGTTGTGTAGCTGATAAGCAATAACCATAGTTACTGGTTTCGTTCCTAAGTTTTTTCTGTGATGAAAAATTAAGCGCTGATAAAACATTACTGAACAGTGAGTCTGTTGCAGCACTCTTAAATTCCCATCTTTTAAATTTGTTCTTTTGGATGATAAGCACCAAAAATTTCATTGATGGATAATAAGTGAAATTAGTCAGTAATCATTACTCTCAGATCTCTTTCTTTTGGTGCATGAATAAGTTCCCATACTATTATGGAGATATAAAACATAACTTTGGAAGCAGGAGCCTCAAGTTAGACATCTAAATAATAGACCTGTTTTTAAAAATCTTTAGGGTCCTTGAAAGCCTCTGAGTTCCCAGCAGCTCCCCTGGAAGCTCATGCAATCTGCTGGATGGACTTTTGAAAACCAGGCATCCCATTTGCACGCTTTTCTTCCTCAAACCTTAAATAGTTTTTCTAGAAGAGCTGTCACATCCCATACAAAAAAGCTGTCGCTTTTAATGCATCCTGGTGTCTGTAGATTTCCAGTCAGGTCCGTGCATTCTTCCCTTAATATGGTGGTTTCTACTTGGGGAAAAAAAAATTAAACATCATAACTATAAATGCAAACAACCCCATTAATTAATTGTAGGTTCAGTCCTAAAAGGTATTGAGCCTCTTTTGGTGGTGTGAAAGCCTTGACCTTTCTTTGCCTTCAGCTGCCTTTTATGGCACACTTTGAGGCACAGTTCAGCTCCTTCGTGCAGTCCGAGACTCCCCTGAGCACACTTTTATGGCAGGCTGAACCCAGACTCTTCAAGAATGATTCCTTTTACTCTAGTGCATCATTGCTGGCCCCTGTATAAAGTGAAAGAGCTTCTGACACGCACAACTACCCTTTCCTTTCCTCTGCATCACTCAGCAGCTTTCCTTGTCATTCTACTGTAGCTTCTGATACAAAGGGACAACTTGTGTTTGGGGGATGACAGTGTACTCCACACCCAGGAAAGCATGTACATCAGCTAGAGGAATGTTAAGACAGCAGCAAGGGATCACCATGACTGCAACAGAGGAGGGAAAAGCTATATCAATAATACTTGTATTCAACAAGCCTAGTATACAACAAAGTGGCAAAATGGGGGAATAGGGGTGTGTGCCGAGGACAGGAACGGGTGCAGCACCATGTCTGTGGCCTCGCTGCCTGCTTTGCCTTTGCCAGAAGATGGCACTGCTGGTGCCCATGCTGGGCAGGCTGGTCTCAAGCCCCACAGGCCTCCAGTGCCTCTGATTCTCCCTCCCCTTTCATCCTGCAGTGGCAGCTGGATCCAGCTGAACTCCACACAGTCCTGTCCTAGCTCGTCCCTTAGCCCTGCCACTCCCTTTTCTCCTTTTCTGTGGCAGGAACAATCCACTTACAGACCAAGATGGCAAACTTCCGTTTTTCCTCCATTGTTTATGCCTTGCACTAGTCTTTTTGGCTCCATTTTCCTATCCTTAAATTTCATGTAATGTCTTTACTGAGTTTAGCAGTTCTGCAGGGCTTCACAAGGTCTTTATAGAGTTCACTGAGATTAGGTATAAAAGATCATTACCTGGCCCTCAAAACTCACCGCATCTCTACCTAAAACTTCAAATCTATGAGCTTTAAGCTGTTTCCATGTTCTTCAGGGGTCAGGGTCAATTTTTAAATTAACAACACTGAAGGAAAACATTGATCTTCTAACTGCTTTCTCAACTGTAACACGGCAAAGAGGTCGGGGGATGCATCCTTTGGTGATGGAAAACATGGTAAGAAAATAATCTGCCAACCTTTTACACCATTTTTAAGACAGCAAACAAAACAATTAGTCATTTTCTAAGGAGACTGAAGCTGATAGAAGGAACCGTGACTGAAGCAGTATTTTCTGTGGTGCCACACGACTTTTTTTTTTTCCTTTAGGCGTGGTTTCAAGAGAAAGCCCAGTCCTATGCAGCATGTTTGTATTTCAGCTACTGTGTGCTTATGCAATGCAATAAAAGAGGTGAGAAATGCAATAAGATTCTTATCTTGCAACAGAATCCTTTGAATAATTAGTCTTTGATAAACAGTGGTTTAAAGTACTGGGAAAGTACTCTATACAATAAATACAAGAACACCTTTAACTTTTAACTGCAACTATCTGGTTTTCTCTGAATGGCAGGTGTTATGGCAAAGCTGTTACTCATAACGGTTAAGAGCTTTCAAGGACTGTGGAAACAATATGTAAACGCATACTTGGAAAGAAACCAGTCTAACTTCTGACTTCAGATAGACTTATGAGAAGCCTATTGTTCTTTGAAGATTTTTTAAATTACTGCTCTAATAGCTTTTGTGCTACATTACTCCTGGACATTTCTGGAAACAGCTATGCCCCCAAATGCAGAAACCTGAATTACTGAATTTGGTGTGCTTCAGTTTAGGCAATAGGAGAGTGGGAGTTTTTGGAACTGTGATTGTAAATCTGTGATTTGGACACCCAAATTCCTCACAAGTTTTATTTTGAGGCATTAGTCTTTCCTGGAATAGAGCCATATATAAGAATAAACTGAAACATTCAGTCATAGAATTAGTATGGACAGGTTCACTACTGAACTGTGCCAAAGGGTAGACCTGGTTGATGTTTTCAGCTGTGACATGAGAACAGATCAGTGAAGCAGGGAGACTTAAAAAGATTTCAGTAAGAGCTGCTCTTAGACCAATAATAGGCTGCATGAAGAAGGCTGTGTACACCTATCTCCTTTATTTGCTTCCACTCTTGCCTCTGGTTTGTTTTTTCTCCAAGTACTTAGAAAATATGTGCAGTAGATTATGACACGGGAAAGCTTTTACAAAATAAAGAAGTACTACATTAAGTATGTTCATTGGGGGTTAGAAATCTCAGAAGCACATCTAAGCTGATCTGTATTGAGGAGCTCCAGTAAGTTATTGGGTCCTGGTGGAAAGTTTCCACAGTCTTGTCCACCCAGAAGTCTGAGTTTACCTTCTGCAGAAAAGTGAGGCATTGAGAATAGGGAAAGGAAGACGGAGAAGGAGCTGTACACACCCTTGCCTTGCCCTGGCATGGGAGTACTGCAGCTCTCTGAGGTGTCTCAGCATAGAAGGAGTCCAAGTATTCAGTACAACTTTGTTCATAACTTTGTCATTTATTAGTTCTGATTTAAATATATATACATTATCACAAAATATGCAATTATGAAGCTTAATCATCAGGTAATTATTTTGCCTTTTAATGTCATCTCTTTTGAATATCTAGTGAGGTTTTGTCAGCGATGTTAGATCTTGTTCAACGAAAAATATTTGAGCTGTGTGTATACATGTATGTGCACCTATATACACCCACACTTGAAAGGTGATGCAATTTCCCATTAAAGTTTGGAATATTCCTAGCTAGGGAAAGGTAAATAATGGTTTTACTTACCTGTCATAAATAATGACAGTGACTAATTGCAGTGCTCTCTCATGAAGGACCTTCGAAGTCTTCACACTGTGAACAGGGATAGGGGGATCACGTTAGCAATGGCTGGGCTGGTGCACCCACTGCTTCTTATTTGCTCAGCTTTATGTGCTAAAAGCAGAGGCAAGGCCAGGAACTTCAACTTTGAGGGTTTAACCCGACAAAAAGTTCTAGGTATCAGACAATTTCCTTTATCTTGAAAGTGTTAACAGTAGAGTATGGAACTTAAGAGTACTGTGCTGATACTATTCTCCTAAGCATTCATTATTAACCATTGTCAGTGACTGCACTACAGAGATCTTTGTTCTCACCCAATATAACTGCTGCTTTTTTGTTGTTGTTTGTTTGTTTGATTGGGCTTTTGGGGTTGGTTGTTTTTTTTTAAATTAGCTGTTGTCATTATCAGGTACCTGAATTCTCATGTTTACCTGCTTGGTTGAGAAATTAGAAATGCACCATCCTGACATCAATGTTGGCTTTTAATAACCACAACACATTGTTTGCATCAGGCATGAAAACGAAAAATTAATTTTCAGCAGCTTGATGAAGACCAGACTACACACTCAGAACTGACCTACTATTCTACTATTCTATACTACTCAGAACTAGACCACTATTCTATAATAGTGGTCATACAAGTAGGGAATATTGGCAGCCATCTATTGTACATAATCTACTGCATAATCATATTTGATAGAAGCTTTCTGGTATGTGTGGATAATAAGCTCATGTATCTATGAGTCTGGAATGTTCCTAAAATGAGTTAGTGTGTGCTCAACATTAGTTTCCCAAGTTTTTTCATAATGTAGTATTATATTACATTTAATATTTACATAAATTATATACTTTTTTATTTACAATTATTACACAAATAGATTAAACTCTATTGCAGCCTTAAGGGATACAGTATTCCAGTGTACAAGCAAGAGGATTTATGGAAGGAACATTGATTTTAATGCAAGTTATGTGTGTAAATCTATGTGCAATGAGATCACATCATACTCTAGAGAATACCTGTAGAAGTATTTTTATCCTGAAAACATAGCTGCCCATATTTGCAATGTCTAATTTTCCTTTAAAACAGTAGACAGCAACATTTTATAGCCACTACAGTTATCTACATGACTTCAGCATGCATTGCATTTTGTGCCTGCTCTAGAAATATTGAGGTCTAACCAAATTTGCAGTATAATGAAACCAGTAACAGTTATAATTTGGATTCAATGACATTGTATTTCTAAGTCTCTGTCACGGACAATATTAAATAATTGTTTACCAGAAGCTATCAGTCCCTACCCTATGGCACCATGGTGATATGAATAATCCTCAACAGCCTTCATTCTACTCAAAAGGAGAATTATTCTTTCAATATTGCATAGGTTGAAGAGCTAACAAGGGATTCACAGAGTTAAGAATAATATAGTAATTTTTTTTAGGCAGTGGAATATATGTAATGTAGAAAGATATATCTTTAATAGAGTTTCTAATGTAAAGTGCATGGCTATTTTAGATGATGTTGTAGGTAATTATACTGGCATCACTTACCAATATTCACAGCATTGTGTTTGTCTTTTATGACAGTTTACACAGAAGTGTCATCACTGGATGCCCAATACAGGCAACTTATACTGGCTGGTATAATTTGTTGTCATTACTACTAATTTTGATTGTTCTTAAAGTTTTGCCTTCTTTCTTATACCAGTTTTTAATCCATGGAATTATGTAAGGCAGACCATGTTTTCCTCTTTGCAAATCATTGCTATGTATTTAATAGATAACTGGAAAAAACAGAGGTGATAGCACTGATGTGACACCGTAGACAGAATGAACAGTATTAAACACTTGGTATTGCCAGAGAGCAGTTAGCTACAGAGTCTCCACAGTCCCAGTGCTTTTCCAGAATACATAAAATAGAAAAACTTATTCTGTCATAGCTGGTGTTGATGATTATATACTCTTATTGTGTTTGTACTCAGGAATGGTACATTATCAGAAACACATACAGCTAGATAGGAGATGATCTCAGAATTACCTAGTCCACCCCAGTTCTCTGGAGCAGAATTAGATCATTCCCAAAAGATGTTTGACTCCTGTAGTTGCCCAACCCTACGCTGGAATACTTGTACTTAACTATATACTTGCCTTTAGAAGGTGTTTCTTAATGCCTAACATAGGTCTGTGCTGTAAATTCAGCCAATTGTTTCTGATACAGATCAATAACCAGCACAGATCTGATAGTCAGGTTGGATGGGGCCTTGAACCACCTGGTGTAGTGGGAGGTGTCCCCGCCCATGGCAAGTGAGGTTGGGACTAGATGATCTTTAAGGTCCATTCCACCCCCTAAACATTCTATGATTCTGTGATTCTGTGGTACACCAGCATAAATCAATCGATGATACAACGTAACTCTCAGCTATCTCTACAAAGAAAACACTGCTCCCTGTTGCAGCTGCTGAACGGCTGCCATTCCTTATCCCCTTCACACCTGACTGACAGGACACGATGCTGCTTTAAAGCTTTAGACATCAGTGTCTTACCAGCTCCTGGCAGTTTTACACTATTCATTTCTTCTGCAGTTAAATGCTACATCATTTCAACTTAGTTTTTTATTATATTTATATTTACTGACTGACAACAGAGATCATATATTATTATATTTCTATTTGATTTTTTGGCTAAACAGTCATTAATTTACAGTGGCACCATACTTTGGGCAGGTTCCTTTCTCATTCACCACTTTTTATAGCATGCTATGAAAAATGTTACTGCGTTTTTCATTAAGCAGGAGCAAATAAGCCATGTCTCTCCAAAATGGGACAATATAGATGGCATGCTGGGATTCTGGGTGAACTGGCAATTTCCATCTCAAATTTACCTAACTCCCAAGTGCAACACAAAAAAGGCTTATTGGCTATCTACCACATAAACTCCATGTGGGCTCTACGTTGAGGTAGGTTCTTTCTGCATGACAGAGGGAAGCCCACACTTGGGGTATGCTTAAGAACTTGGTCCATGCATTATCCGCATTCAAAGTCTCTCTTTCTGTGAAATGCTGACAGAAGAAAAACATATAAAATCTTGGTTTAGTCACAGTTACCAACAGATAAGTCTATGCTTACTTGGCACCAGATCAGCTGAGTAAAGTCATGTTTTCTGTGGCCAACTTTCCTGATCATAGCTACATTCTAAACTAAGTCACATCCTGAGTCATTTTTTAAGACCTGATGGACACAAAAGGTTTAGGATTATGGCATACAAATGAAATAGAGTGTTCTTTGAAGGCTTCCACAGACAACACCCATTGTCACAGCAAAAACTCTGCTTCTTTTCTACACTGAATGGAAAACAGAGATTAAGACTTACATTAAGATTAATGTAAGCATTCTACAAATGGCATGAAGATTAATGTAAGCATTCTACAAATGGCACGAAGAAAGATACATCCATGCAATAAGTATATAGACACAGATGTACGTACATCTACCTGAGCATATGTAAAAGTCACTAAAACAAACAGAGCAGAAAAGAAGAGGGAAGAACCTCATGCATGCCAAATATTGCTATAAAGAAGTGTAGAATATAACACCAACAAGCAATGACTGCAAATTAGGGAAAACATTTGGAAGTAAATAAAACACAGGTCCCTTCTCCACCATGTCCCTCAATTGTTGGCTGTTGCCAGCTTCAGGGTGGCTGATATTTCTGCTCCAATGGGCCCCCTTTCAAAAAAATCTAAATCTTGGGGCCAAGACAGATACCCTTCAGGTCAGCACTCTGGGCTGAAAGGAAGAGTGCCAGCAAAAGACCACAGATGGGAGATGGCATCAGCTCCTTGGGAGTTCCGCCTCGTGCTTCATGCTGTGGGGTCCCAGGATGAACTGGCAGTGCCCATCTCAGCAGACTGTGCTGGCTTGTTTCCCCACTGTCACTCCTGTCAGGGATTTGGATTACCTAGCAGCTTCCACAGTGGCACAGCCTGGCTGCCAGCCCTGTGGCATAAAACATGCCACCACGACCCCACTGCCTCAGACACTGTCTGCAGCGTACATGCCATATCTACCCCTGTGCAAGATCATAGGATCGAGCCTGCAAGCGTCTCCATCTTCCTGCTGTACTCTTTCTCTACTGTCCTGCAGTGTGATTTTCAGTGAATCTGTTCCCTTCCCTATCCTTCCATTTCCCTGGCTCTGACTGCAAGCCGTTTGGTGCAGACTGCCTTTCAATGTGAAGCTGCACAGCATGGAGCCCAAGAGGGGACCCAGTTCTGAGCTAAAGCTTTAGGAAACGAGGCAAGCTGTTTTCTTCACAGTAGGTATACGTTTTGCCCTTGATCATCCATTGCACAATAATCCCCAAAAGTCAACTTTCTGAAGCCAGCCAATGACATTCCCTGGCTCTTGTCTTAAGAGCTGGATGGTAAAATACAGCTGATGGATTCTCTCAGGTGCATTCCTAGGAGTATACAGACACTATTGGAGCAAACAGGCTTGCGTTGGTTGTAGGCGTGCTCTTCACATGGCAAGTTTCTTGGCGACTTCTGCCTCTGGTAATTACTAAAGCATATACAAACAAATATGGGGAAATATGTGTATGCTTAAACCCTGACATTATGTTATGGTTCTTTGTACTAAGAAACAATAGCCCCACAGTATAGTTTATTACTGTAAAAACAGAAAGATACAATTTGTAAAACATAAAATGATCTGCTGTAAACAAAGGCTCTGACTGAAAGAAAAATAAACTAAACAATCATAGTGTAATTGGCTTAGATACCTTAATCAGTGCCAATTATGCCATGGCTGCTATGTTTTACATGGATTAGATAGTACTTTCTCTCACTTACATTAGTTAAAACATTGTGTGAATGTTAATGACTTATTTTTATGTAAATATATTAGTAAATATGCTAGAATTTTTATGTGTTCGTCTTAGCAGTTACATATGAAAAATATTTTCCTATTGCACATTGGAATTAATTCTTAGTGTTCAGTTATATAATCTTTCTCATTATGCCTATACTTCACTACAAGTAGCTTTAAAATATGTAGTATATATTTATAATCCATTTTCACACAGCTATAACAAGGCTAACGATAGGTGAGAATAATTATTTCCCAAATTTGGTATTAGATGTGATATCTAAAGTATCTTTTCAGGAATAATTTTCTATGCAGTACAATTGCTACTTTTTTGTTTAGAGAACCTATTTTGGTTTGCTAAAGGGAACTTCTAAAAAGTCATAATTTATGCTAACATGTTAAAACAAATTCTAAATATTCAAATTCACTATAATTGACTGATGTATCTCTACTACAACAAGAGTTGGTCTGTCATCCGTTCTGGTGTTTTCTTGAGCATAAATGTCTAGAAAAACTGGTTATAATAATTTTAGCTGAGACTGAAGATGCAACTTAATAAACAAAACCCAACAATAACACCCTCATAAAAGCAAACCGTTTTCCAAAAACCTTTATGAAAACCTGTTCTTTGAAAAGGAAGCTTCATATTGTTCTGCAGAGCACTTATAAGATCAAACTGTGAATCCCCAGCAGAACCTCAGCTGTTCCAGAAATACAGATAAAATGCACAAAGCAAAACAATACATTGTGTCTCATTCCTTCTGAAAGTCTTGGTCTATTCATCACAATTCTTGGTATTGCCCATCACTACCAGCTTCTTTTAATCAACTGCTTTATACTCATTCTGGTAATTGCTTGTTATCCATTTCCACACCACTGGCTTATTCATTACTTCCAGCAAAACAGTACAGACCTCATTTTACAAAAGCTATTTGTATACAGCACATAACATAATTTCTTTTCAATTTTAATGGAGTTTGATTGAAGTTTAATTCAAATTCAAATAATACATTAGAATTTTCCTCTTTAAATGCATTTCAGTATAAGTGGACTCTCTTTTTCTTGATTTCTTTGAAATTACAGTGATTTAAAAATAAATTAGAATTAAAAATACTGAAATGGAAAAGTACTGAAAAACATAATTTCACAAAGAAAAATTTGATGTAAAATCAGAAAACAGTGATGCAGAAAGAAATTTCTTCCTCTTTCAATACACATTCCCGAATTTTTGTATTTCTAGAACAAAAAATACTTTAGAATTACATAAGTGTATAAATAGTTACAAATGGTAGTCAGAATTCATTTCATAACAATATTTAATAAGCTTCTTAAAAGGTTAATTTCAAAAAATAGCCGTACATTTCTAAAAATTAAAATATTGTCAATTTTAAAATAAATAAGGGATTTCATAATTTCTGTACGGGGAAACTTCCATTGTTGATAAAAAGTAAATGTATACTTACCTCTTCTAAATCATAAATGTTAAAAGTAGCATGTTGTTTTCATGAACACAAAAGATTAAACCTTTTTAAAGGTTGTTATGAAAATATCTATTATTCACAATGTATTTTTTACGATTTATAACTATTCTAAAATTTATATTGTTTGAAACATCTCATTGATTTTGAACTTTAAAACAAATGTAGTAGAATTTATATTTTCAAAGAACTCTGACAATCCAAGTAAGTAATTTCAGCCTCTACAACAAATTGTTTTTAATATAATCTGTTTTAGCTGGTGTTTATATTTAATCATGTTTGGAAATTTCTTCCTGAAATCACTTAACTTGTGAAAATTGAAAAAAATTGGTTTAGGTAATTTTAGAGATTTGTATAGCTTCTTTGTACTTTGGGAGACAGCGTAGTTTGACTACTTCAGACGGGGAGAAAAAAAAATAATCACATCTTTTTTTTTTAAAGTCCCTCAAAAAAACTCTGAGGAGCATATAAAGCCACATTAGCTATGTTAATAGTTAACTTCTGTTATAAATTCATTCAGTTTGACAGCATGAGCATATAATCTCCCATGGCAATCTCTCCTGACATCACCACACAGAAAGGCAGCTAGAACACTTTTAAAGGACAGAACAATTACATATCCTCCCCCAACATATTGGGAGAATTTGGGATGAAAAGGTGATCTTGCATTGAACACTGTTTAGAAGGAGAATGATAAACCAGCACATTTGAGCACAGAGGTAAATGTCAGGGTACTGCAGAAATCTCTTTTCTATGTTCATCCTGAATGTGAGGCTGCATATTTATCTGGCCAAAGGACCCGGTGCCCCTCAGCTCCTCCTTGGGAAAAGCACAGTTAACAGAGCCCGACAGGAGTTTAAAAATCCAGAGATCTTCAGGGGGAGACAGCAACCAAGGCTTCACTTCTCCCTCCCGAAAGCAAAGCCTATTGCATGTAAAGTGAGACCATTAATGCTTGTGGAACCTGAGGAGGGTTTTGTACCAAGCTTGTTACAGCTGCCTAAATAGTAAAGAAAGGAAAGGAAAGGAAAGGAAAGGAAAGGAAAGGAAAGGAAAGGAAAGGAAAGGAAAGGAAAGGAAAGGAAAGGAAAGGAAAGGCATGACTATTACTAAACAAAAAACCAAAAGGAGATAGTATACATATGGACTTTGTACTGTGATCTTTTAAAAAGAAATATTTGATCTGTGTATTTGAATCTGTGACACTTTCACATTTAAATATTATGGGGTTTGCTGTTAACTTCAGTATATTTTTCTGATAAATTATGGACTTCAGAAGTTGATGAGGAATTTCTGTGATTTAAACTAAAATACATTGTGAGCATAAATTAAGTTCTTGAAAAGTATGCACAGTCTCCTGCAAAAACTCACATGCTACTGGCCTTTTCCTTGAAGGTGAGTGGTACCAGCTCCCTCTTTTCTCTGGTGGAAATCAGGGGTCTCCCTTCTGCCCTCAGCCAGTTTCCCCTCGCTGGCCTTCCAGGTGCTGTTTCTAAACCTCTTAGAAACAGGAAGGGCATGTGGAATTTCTGGGGTCAGTTTTGAAGTCAGTTTTTATTTAACCTATAGGATTTCATATATGCTGGATAGCATTGTGAGCCCAGATAGAGTAATTATACGGTTCTTTCTGATACTAATTATTTTTATTTGTACAGTATTATATCTTTTTTTTTTAGTTATTCTAAATCAGTGTATAGCACCAAGTTCTAGACATACATATTTTGTTAGTTATAAAACCACTTATTGTAATCACTTCTCTCTGTATAAGGGGATTTGGGTCCACTCCTTCCCAGTTAAACCAGGATATGAGGTGGTTCAGGAGCTGGATCATAGTCATCCTTGAGGTCTAGAAGAGCATGTGCTGGAGGGTACCAGCTAGGAGAACTGGGAACTAGGCCATGTGCTTTTGCCCCATGGAGACAGAGGTGATTGATATTTGTTTTGTGATTTTTATTTTTTTTCTTGCGGCGAATTTCAGTATTTGCAGGAATTGGCTCCATACAGAATATTCTCTGCATCGGAGAACGGGCTGCCCGTGCACCCTACTCCTCTTCACACCCTGCTCTCCTTGCCCCCCTCCCCTGTGCATCTCCAGCTGCAATTCTGTCGGGGCAAAGACTTTGCTGTGATTGGGGATTCTTCAGCAACCAAGTTTCTTGATGCTTCCCGAAAGCATTCATGGGCGCTTACTTCCTGCCGGAGCTCTCCGCTGACTGTGAATGGAAAGTAGCAAACAGAAAAAAAAGAAAAAGAAAAAAAAAGCACAGAAGAATTCGCGTTTTTCTGGAGGAAAAAAAAAAAAAGTTATTTCCCATGATGAGGGCGGGCTGGGGGGAGGGAACCGAAACCCCAAAAGGGTTATTTCCCAGCGCCTCGCACGCTGAGCTCTAGGAATGAGTCAGGGCTCTCAGTGCTGCCGCAGCCGGCTGAGCCCGCGCCCGTGCAGCGCCGAG
>VZTD01005782.1:1499084-1587796 GCA_013397725.1 Rhagologus leucostigma | reverse complement strand
CGCCTCTGGCTGCAACCGGGGAGAAGGGATGAGCAGTGGGCGTAGGTTTCCTTCAAATTGCGCTTTTCATCTGCAGCTAAGGTGTATGATCAGCGTAAGTGTGCGGAATAGCCTTGGCGCTTTGTGCGTGAATTCCACTTAAGGGATCCCCGACTGAGCTATCTGAGGCTCTTTCATCCTGGCACGGTAAAAATGCGGTGTAGGAGAGGGCTACAGTCCTGGAGGTCACAGTATCGCTGTAATAAAAAGGGTCAGGGGGAAGGGAGGAATTGATGTGGAGCTTTGTGAGTGGAGAGGATTTGCCCAGTCCTGCAGAAAGTGGATGAAACTGGATGCAGAAGGAAGTGCTTCTGCTTTCCAGCCTCATGCACTCAGCAGCAGAGCATGCTGTTCCTGAAGACATTTTTTACCATGCTGCTTTGCAAGGAGCTGCCAGTGACACACGTAGCAATATCCACAGTCAAAACCCTTGCTTGTTAATAAATTTGTTAAAGTGCATATTTCTGAATCTATCTCAGCACACAATGCTTCATAACATATTATTGTCATTTAAATATGTATGTATTTCGCCTCTCCACAGGCGCTTTGTTTCTTGCTATGTGCTCATGGTATGTTCATGAAGGGCTTAGCACAGGAGAGAGCAGACCAAGGCAGAAACCTCCAAATGCTATTATTTACAAGCAAGTGACAGTAATATAGCATAAAATATCCAAGACTCCGCCGTGTTCAATGACTCAAAACTTTTGAGTCCCCAAAATCCTTACATAAGTTCTTGGACGTACAGTTCCTCTCACACATGCGTAGTTAGCTCTGCCATCCCCATCACCCATATCTCATGGGGCCATCATCTTTAGCCCATTCCTCAGTAAAACCCGTCAGCATGCTGTTGCTCTGTAGCCGTGTGCCTGGCCTTCTGCGCAGACCATGATAACTTTGTAGTGTATCAGCCACTCAGGGACATTGATACATATGTCACCCTCGTGGTTCACGTCTTCCTTTCCACTGCGATTTTGCTTTGCATGTAGCTATCTAGTGTATTAGCTGAATTTTAGCAGATTTTGAACAATGCAAAGTAATGAAGTCAACTGAACTAAACTTATTTTTCTTGCTTGGTTTGTCCTCCAGATTTGTTTGGCTTTACACAGGCAATGCTCCCAAAGACTGTATGATAATTCCTGGTGGCCGAAAGAGGAGGCCAGTACAGAAAAGGAACAAGAACAGAAGGGCAGGAGCTTCCTACTGCCTTGGCAGAGGTACCAAGTGCGTGGCCTGTCTGCACCCAAGCAAAGTACTGGTTTTCAGAAAGTAAGTGAGACTGAGAGCCTCAAGGCACTTGGAGAGGAGGAAGAGGACTGGTGCCAGCATGGATAAGGACAGCACAAACCTGGCTGACCAGCAGTATGAATGTGTGGCTGAGATTGGGGAAGGAGCCTACGGGAAGGTGTTCAAAGCCCGAGACTTGAAGAACGGAGGTCGCTTTGTTGCGCTGAAGCGGGTACGGGTGCAGACCAGCGAGGAGGGGATGCCGCTGTCCACTATCCGAGAGGTGGCGGTTTTGAGGCACCTGGAGACATTCGAACACCCCAACGTGGTCAGGTGAGGAAGTGGGACCAGTGTCCTGATCAGTGGGGTGTTGGGTTTAGTACATGAATTGGGCAAGCAAGCGTTTGGGGGCATAAATGGAATGGACACTAGTTTGGGTTTGTGGCTGAAGTGAGCACTAAACTGTGTACATGAAGTGTGGTTTGAGGTTTCAACAGGCCATGGTGCTGCCTGCCAGACCTCACCTCATCCCTGTGCATTGCCTCCCACACACACAAACACCCATCTCCAGAGGCATAGGTGTGTGATTTAAGTGTTGGAATGGATGGGCAAGGAGCCATATATATACTATTTCCTCAGGCATGAGAGAAAATGAAAAAAACCCCAACCTCTCCCTGGTTTTGTCAGAACTGTTAGTACTGCCAGCTGCAGCTGATTTTTAGCAGCTCTGTTCATTATAGAAATGGCAAGAACAAGAGCAGTAGTGGAATGTGCATTCTAGCTTTTTAGATGCTTTTATAGAGAGCTATAGATTATCATGTTAAAGAGAAGTAACAGCTTAAGACTTCAAGCTTTTCAGGCAGCTTTATGGTGGAGTACTGTTTGGTACTAGTTTTCACCACGAGCTGCTGATTGTGCTACCAAGCGGGCTAAAGTACGGGTGTCAGACGTTGCTCACAAAATGGTGGCAGTGGCCCCAGGATGTCCTGTCTGTTGTGTCAGCACCATAAATCTCTGATAAATGGCCTTTGCTCTCAATGGTAAGGCTAGCCCTACTGTAACCTCTTACGTTTTTTCTCTAGCCAGAAACCTTCAGCAACCTGTGAGTGTCTTTTATTAAAATTATGAACTTCAAGAAGTAAGTTTCACTTTGCAGGTACCCACATTGAAACTGGTCAGCATCTTGCTGGTGGTGCTGTATTAGCAAGAGTATTTCCCATTCTTTGCATTACTTATGCACATATTGCACAGCAAAGGGAGAACATTTTGTACTTCACTAACACGGAGACTCTCTCAGTCCTAGAGGAATAGATACTCTGAACTTACAGGTGAATTTCAAAATGCCTTGCACGTGTAATCATCCTTTTTTGGAGGGTCTGAGATGAAAGGATGAGATTATTAGGTGCAAGAGGAAAGATGAGACAGAGAATAATACTTAAATTACACAAGTCAATAGCTAGAGATGAATTAATTTTTGTTCATTTCAAGGCAGCATAATGTAACAGTCTCCTTTATGTCAAAACTGAATAGGCAAAGTATATGTATTCTGAAATGCTGATCATGGAGCGCATGTCATCGGTCTCACTTCATTAAGCAGTAGGACACATACAGGCTGCAGCTCACACTTCCATTGCTCATCAAGCAAATCCACAATTCTGTTAATAACCGTTATTTTGGTTGGCACCTAGTAATGCCAGAAGCTTACTCAGTATCCTCCAAAAATGGGGATGTCTTTGCGTGGACATCATATGTTTGATCACTGAATCAAGTGGCTTGGTTTAGAGGAGTGCACACAAAATTCTTCTTTGGCAATAGAGGGATAATTGGGAGTTAGCAAAATCTTTGAAATTCAGCCCATTAATTTATGAGAGAAAATGAGGATTTAGTTGTCCAAGTTTAGGCATTTATATATTTGAAAGCTAAAACTTGTTTGGAAATAATTGAACATAATACTTAAGAATTTTTCTACCGCTGACATCTTTCCATATGATGTAAAAGATCTTTTTAAGAGCTTTCTAATCTTGAATGCAGCTATATCATGAAAATAGAGTTCTTGTTTTGCAAAGAGCTATTTGATGAATTGACTACACAACTGCAGGCTTCTGCTTGATTTAAGTGCAGTTGAATCTCAAAAGAGCATTGCATAAATACATTGAAGCTTCACATATTTTTACAAGCTTGACTGCAAACTAATTCTCTGCAAAGCAGTAAGTATTTCAACCAGCAATATGAGAGTGTAATTTCAGTATAAAAATCTGTGAAAGTGTGTTCCAGGTCCTCATAGTGGTGTTGTGGAGCCTGTACCTTTTGCCATAAGCAGCATTTCAGACACAAGGGCTGGTTGGTAGTGTATCAGGGTGCCTGGGACATTGGTTGCACACCTTTTTCCACAAAAAGGCGGAAGAGAAGCAATTTCAAACATTATCTCTTCTAAAATGTGAGGAATGCTATTCAAAAACTCATGTCTTTTGTCCTTATTTCTAATCTGTAGAGCAGATAAGGAGCCCTCTGGAGTAACCAGAATCATATCCTTCAAATGGAAAACTTACTTGGAAACATTTAAATGGCCCAGTTCTGTTACAAAATATGGTAGAAGAGTTTGCAGTTTATTGAAATTAAACATGTATTTCTGTATTATGTAAATATACTCAGAAAAGGAACTACTATAAAAGAAGTTCTGCAGTCTTAAGCAGCTGATCTAACTGTACTTACTTATTGAATGTATTATGCTCAAAAAATTTTAATCGTTTGGGCATGCATTCTGGAAACTGCTATCATGGCCAGGCTAATAAATAAAAATGCCAAATGCGTTGTCTGCATACTTGATTAAAATGTACATTGTTTTCGCAGCACTGGGATAACAGCACAAATATTTAAAACCAAATATTTTTGATTTTGAGGGGACATCTAGTTTTTTTCTGAATATTACAAGCAACTAGCCTGAGAGAGCTATGCTGGAACTGCAAATACGATGTTGTATCTGTTACCTTTGAATAGTGGCGTGTGTGATCCATGAGTTGCTCAATGCAAACCAGCAGCCATTCTGTGAATCAGAATTTAGACAGACTTTATACAGATGAGCTGCACAGGCTCTGTGCTCTGCTGTGGTACTCTGGCATCAGCTGACAGCAGAGATCACAGGCCACATGAACTTAGGCTGAGTGTCATTTTCAATTCAAATGGTGGTTCTGGGCTTCTCCGGAGAGTACAGTAAGGATCTCAGCAGCCCAGGGCTTCTCTGTTGCCATAAAGCGATGCTAAATGTGAGGAACAGTTTGGTAAGGAAAGACCCAGTACTTTATAGGCAGAGGTAGAGCTCAATGGCTTTGCTGGTTATAGAACCAGGATTCAGGACCAGCATTGCTATTCCAGCTCAGGTTTGTCTTAACAGCGGTAGATTCACTTCCTCTGAGAAATACTTAGAGCCAAAACTGGTTTCCAGTGCTTGGCGCTAGAGTCAGAAGAGAATTTTCTCCATAAGGCAGAGATGTCTAAATAGCACAGAATAATTTTAAACATAATGTTTTTCATATTTTTCCATGCTACTGCTTGCTAATTATGAGAGCTTTGTTTTGTGTTCCTTTGTTCCAAGTCTGTAATTTCCAAGTCATATTTGTACAATGAAGAGATGCATTTTTCACAGCAGAGTTGCTTTTACAAAGATAGATAATGAAGTTAGGTAAGACTTCACTGCAGAATAAAGCAACACAGGGTGCAAGAAAAGAATCAAAGGGAAGTATAATCTTCATCAGAACAGTGATGGTAATGAAAATCTCTGTACTGTAGTGGAAAAAAGGCCTGGAGGACTGATCTAAAATTTTTTAAGACTGTTAAGAATGATGTATAGAAAGGCATGGGGAAAAGGCAGTTAAGATAATTGCTATGTGCTTAAAATCCCTCCCTGTTCACATTTGCCCTTTGTATAGAATTCCTCTCTGCCAGGACACCTTACTCTATTCTATTTATTTTCATAAAACAAAGTTAAAAATAGAATCTTAAAGAGTAAAGTTTACTGTAAATCCCTCTAAAATTAGGTATGTCATGGGCTTGGAAAAGTACCTTGTAGCTGGTAGGATGATCAAGGTGCTCCTCTAGCTCACCTTGCAGATAATAAGATATCATACTTTAATAAAACTTTAATATATACGGTAGGTAAATCTGGCAAAAGTTGGTCCAGCACTTACATAGCATAGTGCTGTTCTAGTTGGGAAAAATGAAATATATGTAGATAAAGAACAGACTCTGCCAGGAATAAGTGACATATTAGATTCAGGAAATTCCTGTGTGTAAAACCCTGCTGCAAGATAGCTGTAAAAATTCTTGTGATTATAATGCTAAATTCAGCTGTATCTTGCATTCATTTTATCTCTCTCCTGCTGGTAATCAGATGAATAATTTTCCCCGTATCTTAAATCGTCATCAAACTGAATTTGCGCTCTGGGAAGGTGATATGCAAAACAGACTACTGTAATTCTTGCCATGCTTGTTTTCTACCATATTTACATTTAACAGTTTTAGTAGCATTAAACCTTAAGCAAGTGGAACAAACACGCAAAGCCGTGTATTTTCGCTTCCTATCTCGTAACTTTATTTTTATAAATACAACTTTTTTAGTATTTTTATCGTTTAGTAACTATTCAGTTTTAAAATATCCAAAATGATGTTGAATATGACCTATTAAAATAGAATCTACTCTGGGTTGTTATTTCAAAGGTAAGTGTCAGAGATCTTGTCATTCAAAGTGATCATAACCATGTAAGAATTAAAAACCTTAATTGTCTCCTTTCTGTTACTTTGCAGAATATGGGCCCCAGCTATTTAACCAAGGTTCAACAGAATGATCCACCTAGCTGGAAGTCTTAACTCTATTCCTCATTCTTTTTTGTATGCGAATTGGTGCGGGGGAACACAATAATTAGGACTATTTGCACAGTTACACCATGTTCAAGTTTTTATGTTATTTTATATCCACTGAACTATAAATGGCACTGTAAACTGCTCTCTGTGGTACAGCAGTCATGTCATGCTGCTTTTTCTCTGCTTTTGCAGTCCAGTGGTCCATGCTGTTATCTCTTGGTTTGCACTTGAGCGCTAGATGGAACCCATCAGCTGATGGCCTTGGCAAGGCCACCTGAGTGTGGGGGAGAGAGGCTGGCACACACGTCACTCCCCCATCCCTGCGTATGCTGACATAAAGACCAGCACTTGCTTGACCTTGCTCAAAGCTCCCAGAAGTGTATAAATGGCTTGGGGCTTAAAATTTCATTATACTTAGGAGGCCTTTTAATAAGTATCTTAAAGTTCCTTGTCTAACCTGATAGAGCATTCAGAACATATCAGTAGCATATCATCAATACCTAGCTAACCTTTTGCAAGACAGTTTGAGCATGTATTTGTTTTGCTTTTTTCTGTTTGTTAAACTAAAATGATGGGGAAGCATACAGAGGGGAAGAATTTCAACAGGCAGTAGCTAATTTTGTTTCTCTTTCTAGTTTTCGGTGATGCTAATGTTGGTTTCTGGCTTTATTACTGTACTGTTAATAAGTTGAAAGGGTGATCTTCTCAAAAGCATTGAGATGTTCCATCCTGTCAAGTGAAACATTTCTATTTTAGGGGGTGTTTGTCTCTAGTGTATTTTGCTTCCTTCCTTCTTTTTTCTGCCAAGCTAATGTTAAACTTCTAGTCTGTGAGGTCATTCTTCCACATCAGCAGTGTGCTGTATTGTGCGATACAATTTATTTTTGTGTAGCATCACTCAATATGGCGTCTGGCAAGCCCCTAGAGACAAAGAAATGGTGATCTTTGCATTGCTAGTTAGAGAGATTGTCTTGCACACAGAAAGAGTAAAGTAAGATGCGGGGATGGAGTAGAGCAGAAGAAACTGAACTTGAAACTTGCCAAGTATTTGTGTGGCTGGTGAATCTCAGCTGAGGTAGAAATGGTGGATGAGTAATGGGAAGGAAAAACTGAATGACCTTCAGAGTCAGTTTTAGTCTCGCACAAACAGGATGGTCTTCAAGGCAGAAGTGCCTTGGCCTGAGAAAGGCATTTCAAGGCTGGAGAGCAAGTTTTGGTCAGAGGGGAAGGGAGATTGTCCCTGCACTGTCTGGCCACTGCAAGGGACACTGCAAAGGTCATGGGGGAGGAAGGGACTGCCTACCTGGAAATACGGCTTCTCTTTTGGCTGGAGGGCAAAGGGGAATGATATGATTGCCACTGAACAGGGTACATAGGACTTGGAGAAATTTGTTGACAGAGGACATTGGGCAGAGAGTGGACATGAATGCCTGACACCATTTGCTTGCAACCTTACAGTACACAGAATGAGCGTGTACGGGGAAAACAGGGATATTCTTGCCAACCATATGAATTGTTTGTTAGTTATGGATGTGATGATTTAGTTTTAATACATCATCTGGCAGAAACAAGACAAGAGCATCTGAGGAAGGAAGGGTTGAGTATGGAATGGACTTCTGAGCCTTAGGAAATTCGGTTTCTGGAGTGAGTACAAGAGCATTTTAAAAAAGTATTTTATCTCATTCTAAATCTTAAGTTTTTTACAAAAAACATGTTCCTAGTTTTTGTGTGAGTAAATGTTAGTCATTTTAAGTTATGTCCAGTGCGCCCTTCCTTCTTTAAATCTGTGGATGGTGATTTCTGTGCTGTTCTTGGAGATATTTAGTCTTGCTGAGTCCTGCTCAGAATGGAACACCAACTTCTTTCACCACAACCATTGCTGATGGCAGGCTGTGACTTCCAAGCAAGGGAATGGAGTTGGGTACGGGATTCAAAACTGAGCCTTAAAAAGGTTTAGATGCCAGGAGGGTGGATAGTCCACCCTTACAGACAGGGGCAGGGTGGATTGATTGGGACTTTGCAGTTTGCTTCATGGTACTCACTTCCAGCTGAAGTGTGGAACAGAGCAGGGAGAAGAAAGGTGTTTGCTTTCCCAGGGTTTAAAAGAGAACAGGCTGGACCTGGAGTTTGTGACTTAGCAAAGCACTAAGTAAGTCACTCGGGTTTGCTTGGTGGGATTTAAGCCGTTGTTTGAAGCTTAGCACAGGTCTAAGTGCATTTTCAAATAGAAATAGCTGTGATACTAAGAATGCACTGAATTTTAAAACATCTTTCTGGATAGAGTTCAGGGAGAATATACATTAGAATATGAATCACAGATACTGATTGTTATTCATGTATTAGATTAAAGCCTTATTTCTAGAGAATATTTCTATTAAAAGTTAAAATTAATCATCCAGAATAAGTAATATAACTATCCTGACAGAACAGTAACATAAATTTGACATCAAGAGTGATTATTTGTCATTGTAGTAATTCTTAGGTGATGGAATTTAGTTCTGAAGTTTTAAAATTATTTTATAAAGTTTCATAACAGTAAATAAAATCAAAGTTGCAGTTGATTCCAAAACTTTGCTGTTTACAGAGGATTTCGTTTTCTTGGTATAAAGTCTAGTTGTTTTCCAGTATTGCTGAACAAGTTGATTCTTAATGATCTAACAAATTATCAAAAGATGTGTCCCCATATATAACTAAGCTGTGTTTTTTCTTTTAAAAGAGAGAAGATTTCTCCACTTATACCTGTTCTTCATATCTTCTTATGTTCTGAAAAATACTGCTAATTATGCATGCATGATTACTTAACAGGTACATTTTAAGCTCTAAAGCATTTGTATTTAATAAATAAACCTCTTCAGAATTTTCTGAGGGGTAGTTTTTTCCATCGCGTACTTTGACATTTTCCATTTGGGAAACTGCCATTTGGGAAGCTTTTGATGAGATGATCATCAAAGAGTGGAAATGTGACTGTTGATTTCCGAACTCTTTTCAGAATACCTCATTGTATCCAAGTTATTGTATTGATTTTCCTATTTATTTGTTTACCCTTCATCTTTGAAAAATTGTCCCATCCTTAGAAAAAAAAGGAAATAGTCTGCTAAATAATCCCTTTAAAATCAGACTTTAAATTTCTAACAACACAGTTGTGTTTTCTTAAGGCAGAATAAAAATGTTTTATATGAGTAGTAAGAAACTCTTTCATATGATGCTTTAGGTATATTTTTAGGGTTTTAGAAGAAGATGGGTTTCTGTTCTCTGAAGTATCTTGAATAATTTTAGAACAAGGTAAACATTTCACATACCTAAATACAGGGTGTGCCAATTTGCTGGTATTGGTAGAGTTGTCCTAGGGTGGATTTCCCATGACATACCTAGCAAACAATTACAAACTTAGCAAAAAGTTCTATACTGTTTTAAAAGGGTTCGTACCAACACGGACTGCTTTTTACTCTGGATTGTCATTAACAGGTGACTGGTCTTCTCTTAATAAAAGAAAATAAAAAACTAACTGAGACATGAATTCATCTTTACAGGAATTTCCCGTATTTAATGATTGAAAACTCAGTTCTAGTGTAGATGAATCATACTGAGTTTAAGTGAAACCTATTGAGTTTGGACTTTTGAAACATTAGTCAGTGCAGAATGTTACATATTTTGATAGAAACAGAGAAGTGAAGTGAGAATGGAAGAGTGTGCAATTTTTTTCTCTCTTTTATGTGAAATTTTGGCTAGTCTTTTAATATCTATTTGAAGTGTGGTCAGTGTGATAAATTGCTGTTTAACAGTGCCAGAGAACTCCCTTCTCCCTGAAATCAATTAATTATAAACTGGAAATTTCAGTACTTTGTTCACTGTTTCTTAAGTTAGCATATTTCTAGGAGCTTTCTGTGATCGTAATTCCTAGCTGCACTGGTGCTTTTGTTTCTCTTCATCTGTGGAGCCAGGGCCCTACTGTAAGGATAGAATTCTATCACTTTTTTTTTCCACATTTGATGTGGTATTTTGCATACAGCTGCAGAGTAGACAGTTACCTTTGAAAAGAACATTTGGCTGGTTTAATTTGATTAGAGCAAACCACCTCAATCATTACTGAACTAAGACCGTTTTCAGTTTAACTTGGCTGTAGGAGTTGGGAATGTACTGACTGTGCTTAGATGTTTGGGGGAGGACTCGTTTGGATACACAGCTACTGCCGAAGTGAAACAACCTTAGAGGACCTTGCGTACTCTGCTCTTTCCCAATAAAAAGGGAGGGCTGTGAAGCCGTTGAATGTCACATTTAACTTTCCATCATCGTGACAAGGAATTGAATTCCTTTTCTACAAAAAAAATTGGAACTGCTTAATGCACAGAAATACAGAATCATACATTTTTTAAAACCACCGTGATACTAAAACCATACATAGGATATGAAAGTCTTATATTCACAACAGATTTAAAACATACCTAGCAACAGTATATTGAATAAGTTGTAATAAAATCCAACATATAAATAGAAGTATGGTGGGATTCTCATAGATACATTATATCCAGTTTAAAATTGCATGGCTTTTAGTAAGTCTCAATAAGATTCCCACTTATTTGAGTGGAGTTTTGATTTTCTACCTCTTTCCTCATCATATGAGTATATTGGGGTGTTTTTTTACGTTGCATATTACAGATCAAATTAGGTACTTAAGATTCACAGTATTGTGTACTCTGTATGATTTTTGCTTTTCAGTTTCCCTCACTGATGATCGCGTAATTGTCCTAGAAAAACTCTCATGGCTGTCTAGAATATAAATATGTCTCATAATAAATAACAGACCTTCAATGAATTATAGTCAGCTGGTGTTCTCTAGAAAATACAGTTCTGATCTCTTAAGTGCCCTGACTTTGAGGCAGTGCATCATCATTTATACAGTATTTTAACCAGGGGAATGCAGCTGAAGGAAGAGTTTCTGCTTCTTCTTGCATTATGTTCTGGAAAGCAATATGCATAGTTAACTGTTCTCTGTGTCAGCAGCCTAGCACTTGCTGCTAACGGCAGAATTGCACACACATCTTACAGCTAATCCAAGAATCCAGTTGGAAATATAGGGCTTGAGTTTCTGCTGGTGAATTGAGAGAGCTACAGTGATTCAGACAGCTTTGGTTGTTCAAATCATAAAGTCCTGATGCTGAGATGAACAGAAATGCATTAGCACGGGCAGACTGTGCAGAGGTGTCCCATCGAGCATGCATGTTTGAGACTTCACCATTTAGAGTTCAGATGCTGTAACAATATTGAGTTCACCAAGCTGGGGTATAAAAATAGTTTATTCATTAAGTTTTTCACTGAAGTAGATTAAGCATTTCTGTTGACCTGTTTCACTCCCAGCTACAGTCCTTTTAGCACCACAAATAATTCCTCTGTAACTCAGTATGTGTCTTCTGAAATGCTTGATGTCTGCTTCTGTGTTGTCACCTAAGCATTTTGTACAATGCTGTGTTATCTCTCGAACTGCAGGTTGCGTCACAGATAGTCATTTCAGTGCAGTGTACATCTCCTTTCTTCAAGTGCAAATGCTTCTAGTGCAAATGATTCTAGAGCTACAGTTAAACACTTTCTGATTGCTGTACAGTATTGAAGTTTATGTCTAATGTTACTCACTAACACAGCACTGGAACCTTTATTACTGATTTCCAGGTTCCTTCAGGACAGTGAAAGTCAATGACCTGTATCACTTTTCTCTGCTGGGAAGTAGATTATAAAGTGAATCTCATTTTGCCGACTTTATCAGCATGCTTTGTGAACTTTATGACATAGAGATTAAGCAACATCTACACTTTAATTAGTGTGTTGTTTATCCTTAGATAACCTTCTAGATTGTTGATGGAGATAGCCTACCCACTGATCTTCGTGGTTTCCTCGCAGACATCTCTCATCAATTGGTTGCCTCACTGTTTATCTCTACTTTTTATAAAATGCTGAGGAACAAGTTTTGATCAAAGCGGTAATACCCATATCCAGACAGGTTGGAATCACTGACTGTAGTCTGAAAATTAGAATGATATGTCTCATTAAACTTAAGGAAGGGCCCAGACAAGTTAATACTTCTGCAGAACTGAGCACCTCTATCTCTTCATTGCATAAAATCCCATTCATCATGCTGCCTTTATGTTTGTAGCATCATTTAAACCAAAAAAGTGTTACCTGGCATTTCTTAATTCTCTGTTGCTTATTATTCATGTTGTCTCTATTCTTGAGAACTCAAGAAGGTTTTATTACTTTTAAATTTTACTTGGTCAGATTAGAACATCTTTTAGAGATGGCAGTTATTTCAGAAGCAAATATTTATGCAGAAGAGAAAAAATACAAATGGGAATGAGACTGGAACTGAGAATCATGGCAGTACAAGAACAAGAATAGTTAGGATTTGCACAGAAGAGTCAGGTAATCCATTCGACTAAAAATGAGAGGTACTTGTGGATATAGATAAATGGCAGACAGGTGAATGACACTGATGAGGGAGTTTTCTTAGGAAGACATTTCGAGTATATTGGAATATCCCAAATCAATAGGATATTGTGATGTCTATAAGAAAATACAGTTCAAAGACTGCTTGGTTTCTAGTAACCCAAAGTTGAGAGTGAACAAGACTATTCTGCAGAAGCAAAGCTTAAGTCTTGAAAAGCAAATAATCTTTAGCTGTCCTGTACGTCAGCGAAGGGATATTGAGCCTATAATTCTGGAGGAAGCTGTAAAGTTGTAAAGTCAACTAAGTTCTTAAAAATAGCGATAAAGGACAATTTAACCACTGTTCATAGTAGACAAAGTTTAAGGACAAGTAGACAAGGTTTAAAGACAAAACTTAGAGATACAATCAATGAAGTACCTGTTGCTGGAGGACAAAAAAGAGAGATCACTCTCTGCATAGCCTGAAATAACTTGCAATAGCTGGTTTAAGACATTCTAATAGTCAAGACACACCGTCTTTTAGTCTGACATTTTTGGGAAAGGGACGGTTCCCAAACTTGACGTAGTAGCAATAGGCTTTAGAAAAGAGAGATTAAGAAACAAGAAGTAATCCAAAATATAGCAGTCAAGAGGAATGATATGAAAAGGCTTAGATTTAAAATGGTGGGTACTTAAATAGAGAGTTGTAGCAACATGGTTTTTGTCACTTTGGTCATACACCATTTCCTGACATCATGCTCTCTCCAGTCACTGAAATCATGGCTGCTGTTTTTATCTATATCCTCTTCCTGGGCACTAGATACAGCAGGACAGTTTCAAGAGTATTGCATTCTTAAACTCTCCGAAGGAGTAGGAGATGTCAAAGGGATGCAACAGACTTTCTTCACCCTTTTTATGGCTGTGCTCCAGTATATCATGGTGGATTCACAAAAGGTACACATAGCCATACATAACAAAATAAAACTGGGATGTGAGATAATTGTGAGTAGACACTTTAATCATCTGAATATTAAAAGTGTGCTCCATCCTGGTCATTTAGGGTCTCCCCATAGCGAGTGCAGAAGGAGCATGTGCTTTATGAGAATAATTCATCCCACTCACCCTCAGTGCCCACCCTGGAGTACAGTGAATTGCTCTCTGGAAATTCTTATTTTGACTCTCGAGGGAGCCCAGGTGGACAGGTTTGAGAAGTGGCTCATGGGAGTCTGGTGAGGTTTAACAAGACCAAGTGCTGGTGCTGCAGCTGGGTCAGGGCAACCGCTAGTATCAGCACAGGCTGAGGAATGAAGGGGTTGAGAGCAGCCCTGCTGAGAAGGACTTAGGGGTGATGGTGGATGAGAGAGAGGCTGGACATGATGTAGCAATGGCACTCATAGCCCAAAAAGCCAAACATGTCCTGGACTGCATCCAAAGCTGTGTGGCCAGCAGGGCATGGGAGGGGATTCTGCCCCTCTGCTCTGCTCTGTTGAGACCCCACCTGGAATGCTGCATCCAGCTCTGGGGTGCCCAGCACAGGAAGGACATGGAGCTGTCAGAGAAAAGGCAGAGCAGGGCCACTAAGATGGTTAGAGAGACGGAATACCTCTCCTGTGAGAGAAGCTGAGAGATTTGTGTTTGTTCAGCCTGGAAAAAAGGCTTTGGGATGACCTACTTGTGGCCTTCCAGTACCTTGAAGGGAGCCTACAAGAAACAGGGAGAGGGACTTTTCACAAGGGCTTATAGTGACAGAACAAGGGGGAATGGCTTAGGAAAGAATTCCTTACTGTGAGGGGGGGCGAGTCACTGGAACAGGTTGCCCAGAAAAATTGTGGGTGTCCCATCCTTGGAAGTGTTCAAGGCCATGGAGCTGAGCAACCTGGTCTAGTGAAGGGTGCATGGCAGGGGGATTGGAAGTAGATGATCTTTAATATCCCTTCCATCCCAAACCATTCTATGGTTTTAATGCAGAGTGGCCACCCAACTGTTGCTTGCTTGATCTCAATGAGATTAATGCCAGTCAGTAAAGTTTGAAGGTGGAAAGGTGGAAAAGCTAGTAGAGAGTTTGTACAGTAAATAACAGATGTCACAAAATCAAACAGGAAATTATTTTGGGTGTGGGAGAACAAAAAGTTAGTATTGAAATCAGAGAGTACTTGGACTATGAGAATTGAGATGTAAGACGAGATGAGTATTATAGGGGAAATTTTTTTTTTAACTGAAGTCTGTTGTATGTAGATTGTTGGTAAGAGTAGCTTCTTGTACAAGGCACTTGTTTTTATCACTTGGCAGAAATTATGCACTTTCTGTAATAGGAAAGCTTGGGTTTCTGTGAGATTTACTGACTTCAGATATTCTGCTTCTAGTTTGTGTTTGGCATTGAAGTGCTAGAGGGAACTGGTTGTAGCTGGGATGGATGGGCATTGCCTGCTTACCCTGCACCCAATTTTAAGCTCCAGCAGAAGCCGTTTTGGTCAAAAATTGTTAATATTTTACAAGAGGAAAAGTAGCTGAAGATGTGTTTTGGAGATGGCCGTTCACGTGGTCAACAAGTAATTTAAGGCACCTTTCAAATTTTTCTCAGTTGTGGTTTCTCTTTTTGTCATTGCTCTTCACTCTGCCATACTGATCTCATACAGGATTTGCCACTAAATGGGTTTATTATGATATTATTGAAAAAGTTCTGATGCTGCACATAGTTTCATTGCCTCAATTTCATGTTGAGCAAATTGCATGATTGTACGATTGCAAATAGTTGGAAAAGTCTGGTGTCTAACTTACAGTCCAGTCTGAATTATCCAAGACCTGAGTTTTTGGAAAGCAGGGGTGCTCTACCTTTCTCTCTTGGAATAATTTGGGCTGAATTTTTATTTTTCCATAATCTCAAAACATGTCAGCCCACATTCCTCAGTAATAGCTTTCAAAATGAAAATCAGTCAGTCAATACTGCTGAAAGATTCTGCTCCATGATTTTTTTATGCTAAGTGTCTGTTTTATAATTTGATGTAACAGGCTTGAAAACAGTTTTGTTTATTATGGAACTACTAAGACAATGTAGTAATAGTAAAGTAAATAAGCTGCTCTATTAAGCTGTTTGGATATGCATATTACACATGTATGTGTGTATATGTGGAAAAGGAAAACCATGAAAATGTCAAGATTTGACTACATATAAGTTGAGAATTATTATTTTGTAACATGGATTAGGATTGTTAGACATACAGGACTGCAGTTATTTTATTACCTGTGCTTTAAAAATGTGTAAACAGTTTTTGGTTTTTTTTAAAGTTTAAAAAAAATGGAAAAGAGATGAGGGCAAGTCAGGAGAAAAAACCATCCCAAGAGCTAATGGTTTTTAAAAAGTTGCATGACATTGAAAATTGGAACATGGAACTGAAATGCCATCTCACTCTTAAGTATAATAAAACAGTACATTTTATTAAATGTGTTCTGGAAAGAGTAAATAAAAATTATAAATCCTAATGTCAGTGGCAAAGAGCCCAGGCATCTTTTGACATCTACTGCCTTAACCTCACAGGGGCAGCAGGCAATTGAACAGGGAATATCAATGTTTAAAAGCAGCAGAAGTAATTTTTTTAATAGATGGCTTTTTTCTCCACTTGTTTGCATTACAAATATATGTATTTAAAGACTTTAGAGAATATTTAGATGATGGGATTGTGTATCTCCTTTTAATATTGACTTTGAGTTCTCAAATCTTGCAAAATTCAAGATCACTTTAATCTTTCTTCTTTCAAGCACGGAATTGCCATCCCTTATCAGCATTAGTCACTCAGTTCAAGAACTCAGTCATCCCAGAGCACATCCTTTATACAAAAATGTTGTAATATCAATTGTCAGCTCTTAAATGGAGGCTTTTTTTGAAAAGCCTGTTGAGTTCTTGAAATAATTCAAGTACAGTTTTCTGAATGGACATGGATTATCATGGCTTTTCTAATATATTGATCACTGTTATCTTCACAAGCCTGAAAACGTGTTCTTGTGCTTTGGAAGATCTAAATCCACATCACTTCTCTGCCTTCTGGGGTGAAATTGTGTGACCTGTACTGCTTTTAGATCTGTAGTAATACACCATAAGTGCTTGCATACAGAGGCATCCATGGAAATGAAGACTACTGTGTCTTCCTGGATTTAGCAAAAAATAAAGCTCTACTGTGTATATTTTTTCCAATGGACTTGAGACAACTATTTGTCAGTCAAATATTTTCATAATCAAGACACAGATTTTTATATTAGAACATATAGATGTCAGTTGCAGTGTTTGAAAACCAAGATACGCCTGCATGAAAAGTAGGTAAGGGAAATCACTGGATAGTTTTCTTTCTTCACAGAAAGTCAGTTCAATTCTGCGATAACTCAGAAAGCAGCTGAATGGACCTTTATAAAACATGTGAACTAAGTCACTTGTAAGTGGAGACAGCTGGGGTCTATTTAATATCCTGTGTAAAATGGTAGAGGTCAGCTTCCTGGAATAATTTAGGAGTTTTATTTCATGAATATCCTACTGCTTCAGGGACCTGGGGTGACGGTAAGGCTCTCAAACTAAAGTGCGCCGTAAGGAAGAGCTCCAGGGATGGAGCTTTCCTAGCTCTGCATTTGCTGTGGAAGAGTGGGAAGCATCTTGTGGCCTGCAGTATCTACACATCCTCAGTGGAAATGTCTGTTGTGTGAGTGCTTATTAATGCAGGCATCTAATCTCAATTTTTTTCTTCCAATCCTGTGTTGTGATTTAGGCTTTGGGATACTAATTGAAAATCATTGAGAAGTCATTGCGAATCATTGAGACTTTGGACAACAAGTGTTTCCCAAATGTACTGATTACCCTAAATACCTAGATTATTTTGTAATTTGGGACATTTGTTCCTAAATCCGTTAACTTATCTTGACAGTTTTATGATGTCTTTTTTACTCCATGCAATTAATGGAGCCATATCTTTATTATCTATGATTGTACATTTCCTTAATGTTTTCCCTGTATCTATTCAATTTAATTAGTCCTTGAGTTTGGCATCTTATTTTATTTCCTGTCTCCTTCTATTCCATCATGTGTTGGACATGTCAGTGAATAAAAATTATCTTTGTAGGCCAGTATCACTGGTAGCTGTTCACTCACACAAAAGTTCAGAAGTTATGTGATAGAGCAATTGATAAAATTGATAGTTCAGTGAAACCTTAATTAAATACCTGTGGTGCAGTTAGCCTGAAGATTCATATAAAAAATTGTGCATTTCTAATGATGTCCAGTATGATCACATACTTTTGATATTTGTGACAATTTGTCTTTTCCTTGACTGCTTTTTTAAAATTGGAGATAAACAGAAGCCCTAAAGTAGAAGTAAGAGGAGTAATTGTTTCTGTTAGATGGGAAAAAGGTGAAAATCAGGGGAAAAAAAGTAGTATGTCACTGGAGTAGGCAAGCTGACCACAGAAAAGGCTTTTATAGACTGTGGTGATTCTGTGGGCCCTGTATGGTGTGTGCCACTGCCTGTTTAGTCAACTCTACAAAGGCTCAAGACCATCAGCTGCGGTATTTTTGTGCTGTTTCGCCCAACAGAGGTAAATAGGGTGGTTGTCGAGTGTAGAGATGGAATAGAGAAAATAATGAGGAGCAACTCCTTCAGCCCTCATTGTCTCTTGACTCATTCTTGAAATGAAAATAATTACATTAATACAATAATTCCTATATGTCTTAGGAAGGGTTAGAACAATTTCTGTCTCAGCCAGTATTTCACTGAAGTGAGAAAGGTAGATCCTGGCGTAGGGAATAGTGTAAGAGCAGGACAGACCTGAAGCGATAATTCCTGGCAAATTAAGGCTCTCACTGACTTCTCTATGATCGTAAGTTGTCTGTTGCTGCTGCTTAGTAAGTCCGTGCAGCATTTGCAAGCAGATGGGAGCCAGCCCTGCCTCACTCCCAGGCAAATGCTTCCCAGCTCTGCTGGTGCCGTGAGCTGGCTGGTGGCCACATAGCCATGTTAGCCCCCAGAGCCTCAGCCATGGGGCTCTGCTGTGCCCAGGCCTCCCTCAGCTCAGCCTGGGCCCACGCAGTCTGCCTGGGCATCGCAGAGCACACCCTGCTTTGCTGGCACCGCCTGGGTAGATGGACCTTGTTTTCATTTGCCTGCATGTAAAAATGTTTTAGCGTTCCAGGAAGCAGACCTTGTTTTGTGAGATTTATTAGTTTGCTCATTTCCTTCAGAAATATGAAAGATAATGTATGCAAAACAATCAAAATGCAGTTTTACCATGTATTTACATCTGACATAAACTGTAATTTACAGAACGCTGAATTTATATCAAACCTATCCAATACATTAAAATGTAAACCCTCATCTCATGCTGCTGAAAGACGCCCCAAAAGAAATAGTTGCCTTTGCCCTGTAGTAATAAAACAGTTGAATAAAATTTATTGCCAGCTCAAAATGTTGCTAACACCTTATTTTCATTGGCAAACTCTGCAAATAATCTTCAATTTGTTTTCTTTTACATATGTGTGCAAGAGTTTAAAGGAAATACTAAAAGAGCTGTATAGCCTGTAGAATACTTCACTCCGTGTGCATTAATCTTTAAATGGTTGGCTCACTGTGCCATGTAAACTGACTGGAAAAGGAGGAAACGTGTATCAGACATCTATCTTAAGAACTGGAGGATGAAAGCACCTGAGAATCTTACAAAAATAGATATTTTTGGTTTACTTTGCATGTGCTATGAATTAATTAAAAAAAAAAAAGACAGTTTGATAAGAGGAAATGACAAGACAGGCAAGGAGCTTGCACGGCCACATGTGAATGGCCATGAATGGGAAAAAGAGCACTATGATGTCTACCTCTTAAAACCACTTGCAAGATGTAGTTCTGATGAATCATATAAGGAATATGCATGCTAATGGAAAAAAGGATCCCTTTTTATGTATTGAGTGTTTAAGAGCAATTGCCCCCAGCTAAATTTATTAAGCCAGAAGAATCTTGTAAATTTCTATTGAAGGTTTATTAGTCCCATTTGTTTCTGTTCTTCAGAACATGAATATTAAACTCAATACTGCAGGTTTGTCACAGGTGAAACTCCCTTTCAAATTAAAGGAAATTCTGGACATGAGCCAAAGCCAGTTAAATACATTTACTGACTTCATGAGGCCTAGGTAGAGGCTCTAGTATGCTGAGCTGTTTAGGATTGAGCTTGGTCTTTGAGGGTTGAGTGAATAGGGCAGAAATGTTTTTAGTATATTTTTTTTGCTTTTGACTTCTCTCTCATTTTGTTTTAACTTCTACATGGAAGAAATATTTCAAAATAACTTCAGAAATGAGCTGAACAAAATCTGTAATCTCACCAAGTAAAATTGCTCAGTTACAGTCTTTCTGGGAAGGAGTCATCTCTTCTAAATTCAGTTAAATTTAAGTATCTTGTCTAAGTTAGTCATCTAGACATCTTCCGTAGCAAGCAGGGAGAGACAGTACCCTCCCCAGAGTGATTCAATCAATTTAATTCTTTCCCCTAAATACATGAAGACCTACATGACCCATTCAAACTAACCACCTGAGTAGCTCCATTACAGAAGTTGTATCTCTTCCATGGAAGCTGAGAGGAGAACTCATTACTTCACAAGCTGTGCAGGGCTGTGGTATAGATGGATGGTGTTTGACCTGTCTGATGATGGGTAGCCAAAGACTGCTATGTTCAATGAAGTTGATAGTTTTCTTGCAAGCCTTAAATCTGCCTTCTGCTGAATTTAAGTACTTCGTAGTCCCATGATTTTGATCTTTGGTTTTAGAATAAATATCCCCTCACACTTTTCTTTTTCTTTTAAAGTTATCTATTACTCTGCCACTCAGTTTTTCTTTAACAATTCAACTTACAAAGAAGAGGGCAATGTTTATATGCGTAAATCTGGCTGCCTGACAAAACCTGGCCAGATCCTGCTTGGTTTTCTTACCCATGTGAATAATTGCCTTTGTCTTTTGATTTTTGGAAATCAGCTGAGTGCTGTTTGCTTTCGGGCAGATGGGATGTCATTCGTAGCATGTGGAGTAGTGGTGACAGGACACAGTACAGTGCCACTGGAAGGCTGCTTGAGTTCACTGTGCTGCCTTCCAGGTTTTGCTGAAGTGAATGGAGGAATTCCCTTTGTCTGAAGTTCATGGTGGCGCTGGCATCATGACACGCAGGAGTGTTATTGAGGATACATTTGGCATCGAAGCCTGATCGAAGTCACTCCCCTTACCACGTGTATCCAAAAAGCACTGTGAACTACATTGCTGTTTTTATGCCTTATAACCTCATGCAGGACGAATTTGTGGAAATCAACACACAAAGTGTAAGACACCGTTTGGATTTTCACTTGACTTACTGCTGAATGTGGCAACTGCATTCACCACCTAACCATTTGTGTTGAAAGTGGGCAGATAGGTCTGATCTATTTTCAGGAAATTTTGAGCAGTCGTAGTAATCCATAAATAGATTCTTTCAACAGATGTAGAGATTTTTTAAAAGTTATTTTCATGCAGTTTAAATATCGAGTGTTAAATTGCTGAAAGTTATTTTCATGCAGTTTAAATATCGAGTGTTAAATTGCTGTTTCCATTTTTAAGATAACAAGAACTACTCGTATCTGTTGCTGTTTTCTAGTCCCCCAGGTTAAGACTGTGAAGGCAACAGTTCACAGTTTTGTTCATTTCAGAATTTAAGGACAAACAAATGCTGTGATGAATGCCTTAGAATACATCATGACCTTAGTTTTCAGAGATGGATGCCCATATTCAGGAATTGGGTACTAAGGGTAACTAAAAAGTTAGGAATGAGAGATTGTGGTACAGATAAGGATGCTTAAGTGCAAAAGGGGACCATGCATCTTGGGCCCCATGTTGTAGAGTTCTCACTGCATGGCTAAAAACCAGATAGGGGTTGAAATGGCAGACAGGGGTTTGCATTGCTCTACCCAGGTAATGGCTGGCTGAGTATAAGAAAGAGGAAAGATACCAGGCAGATAAGCAGATGAAGCTTTAGGTGATGGAGACACTTAAAAATCACTCAGGTGTTTTGCATGCTGCAAGTTAAGTGCAGCATAAGTTGTTTGGTAGTTCAGGGCTGGTGGATCATGCAGTGTCAAGATCTATGACAGGTTTACTCTGCACACTAGTACTCTGACTTCAAAACTGCATTCTTCTACTGACAGGTCTAAAAAAATTTCATACAATACTACTCAAAAGCTTGTCTTGTCATGTCAGCTGACCATGCTGTCATAGCAATAAACAGACTGGTAGAAGGTTGCACCCTATTTCCCAGTGGTGTTGGTTTCATTCTCTTACGAAGGATTTCATTCTTATGATGTTATTTAGAGAACTTTTTATTTAAGAAATGATACATAATAATAAACCCAAATATAAACAAATGGGCATGATAGTGAACCATGCAATGTTTTACTGGGTTTTACTCCTTTGTCTTCTAATTGCTTTCTGTTTAATACATGGATATACAGCATGTTATGTTAAAAGGTCTATAATTCCCTTAGTAATAGTATTCCCTGAATACATTAGAACAACACAATTCGAAGAATTAAAAAGAATTAATTTTATTTTCTTATTAACATCTCTTTTTACTAACATATACGCTGCTTATTTACTTTGTACATGTTTAGTATTGTCAACTTCAGCCAATTTAGCCTTTTGTTTTTCTTCAGGCTTTTTTTTTCTTCTGTTTTGTGCTCTTTTGCTTTAGCAATGGAATTCATGGTATTGTTAAACTGTGGAAGTTCTCTCCTTCTAAAAGTCATCTCTCAATCTTTCTTTGAGAAAGACAAACTGGTCCCAGCTCTACCTGTGAAACACAGAAATGTATTTTCTTACAAGGCTTTAATGTGTCACTGTCTCACAAATCATTACACCAATACTTAATGCCACTAACAGAACCACATCAAAATACTTTGCATCTGTTGCTCTCTCTCCTCTCCTCTTCGCCATCCGCATCGCAGCTTTGGACTCCTTTCAAGTGCTGCCAGTACTGGTCCGTTCTGGGAAGTGGTAGCAACATCATCAGCACTCAGGTGTATTTGCAGCCTTTAGCAAGGCCCCTTACCTTGCTTTTTCAGTGTCTTGACAACTGTGTGTTTCAGAAGTACTCTCAGTCAGGCTGCTTCTGTTCGGGTTGCTTGTATTCCTCAGGGCTTAGCCTACGCTGCGTGGTTAATTAGGACTCAAGCAGCACATGAGCTTTCAGTGCAGCCACCATCATCCAGAATAATTGTGGCTGTAGAGTAACCTGGAGGTCTTTCAGGAACAGCAACCCCTGGATTGATGATAAGCATCAAAACAGAGGACCTCTTCTGTCACCTTCTATGGTAGCTACTTCTTTATTCTTAGGTTCCCCCATGAATCCATAAAAAGCAAGAGTTAGTACTCTAATTTGCATTGGAATTACTTACAACTTTAAAAAAGCTGAATTAAAAACCTCAGGAACTGCTGTGATATTGCAAGCATTTCAAAAACTATGGGATTGTACAGAGTAGCAAACAGTACATTTGATTTTTCGCAGTGAATACTTTTTATGTAGAGTGAAGGGTTATTTCCTTTGTTAGTTTTGGTATGTTGGCATCACGATTAAATCTCATGTGTAGATAGATTAGAGTATTAAGCCACTGAAGAATGAATGATAATTTGTACTGTTGTAAAATCTTCTGAAGATGAGTTGTTTTTACTTAAACTTAGAAGAGAGATGATCAGCTTAGATTTAGATCCTGTAGGTCTGGCACAAGCGTGAATTCAAAATGTAAACTGAAATGTGGAGTCTGTAACAAGCAGTTTGTTTGTGAGATACAGTAAAGAGTGGATTTTGTTGCATCTCGCCTTGCACCATGTACAGCTGAAAGTCCAGAATAACTTCTGGGCTCCTTTCATTTGAATTAAACAAAATCAATATTCAGGCATAAATTTTAGTTACATATTGAGCAAATTAGGGAATCTAAAAAGTAATGCTGCTGTTCCCTGAGGAAGGTATTATAAAGAAAATCTAAAAAACTTAACAACAGATGCAAAGACACTGCCAGTGAATGGGAGCATCTTTAATTTGTACTCTGAACTGGAAGCTTATGGAAGCTTACTGGGAGCTCACAGCACTGTATAGCGGCAGTGTACGTGACTTTGAAAGGCAGTGTACATTTGCTTGTTGAAGGATCACATGAGAGCACTATGAATAGGTCAGACAGCTATTGCTGATCCTAAACAATCTGTCAACGACTGTCTTCATAACAGGCCATGTTATTTTTCTGATTCGGGGGTGACTTGGCCTGTCCCTCGCCTGTCCTCGGACAGACTGTTTGGTACAGCGGGACACAGGCGTGTGTTTAGGCACCACCCAGCTGGTATTTTCTGTCGGTAATGTCAAGGGGTCAGTATGTGGCCAGTTTGGATAAAATCAATTGCCGTGACATTGTTCATGGACTGGTGAGGGGTTAAGCATTTTAAACATTGGTGAGCTGTAGGGTAAGTCCTGAAGTGAAGTTCGGCAAGGCAGAATATAGTTTGAATTACGGAGTCTTACTAGATCCTTTTCTAGTCCTTGTCTATTAAAGATAATCTCCCTTTGCAAAGCAGATGAAAGAGAAGTGGTGGTGTGAGAGCTAAAATAGACAGCATGCTGCTATAAACAAAGAAAGGTGCAGAGAATATCTTGTCAGGCCTATTTTTCCTTGAAGTAAAACTCTTTAACAGCTGCATCTTTTAGTGACTTGGGTGGCACACTGAGAAAACTTACTTAGCCTTTTCATCTTTTGGGCACAAATCTTGGTTTCTGTTGAAAATTAAAACTAGTTTTGGTGGTTTCATCGGAGCAGACATTTGTCTGCATCACAAAACCATTCAGTCTGGCACCAGAGCTCGTCATTGCTTGAGTGGGGCCCAGTGCAGGAGAGCAGGGGTGTTGCAGGTCAGGGCTGCAGTTGGGACTGAACGTTGAACGCTTGCCCAGTCAGCCCACTCTATCGGACTTTAGCCAGTGCTATTTACTTTGCTTTCAAGAGCATCTATTTCTCTCTGTCACTTTCTCTGTCTCTCCTCCTCACGCACACTTAAAGAACAAAAACCTCTTTTATGCAGCTCAGCATTTTAAATAATTTTTCCAAGTCAGAAAGGGAGAGAGACTGGAAAAAATTACAGCACAAAGCTCAGCTTGCAGATGAACGATTGCCTTGTCATCCTAATGTCCCCCTTCCTTCCCTTAAACCTCACTGGTGAGTGGGCTATAAGCAACAGTATTGGCTGGGCTCTGCTCTAGTAGGTCTCTGGAACTGGACTTTCTGCTGCCTTGCTTTCATTATACAGTTGCTCCTCCGTGGTAGCTCATTCTGCTCTGTGGACAGCAGATAATGACTGAGTGACTTCAGAGTTGAAAACATCTATCTAGATAACATCTGCCTGTCCTAAATAAATTAATTTATTTTATCTGATGTTAAGTTCTGCCTTTACTGCTGTTTGCCTGAAAGAGATTTCATATTTCTCATGGAGACAGAAGGTGAACCTGCTACTCTTTCCTGGAAGGGCAGCAAAGCAGAAGAAATGTTCACTAACTCCCAGAACCCAGTAGAAAGTAGAGAATAAGGATTTAAGACATGAAGTTGCCATGAACACTGTAGACATACCCAAGCCTATTTTATTTATTCGAGTTTGGCTCGGGGCATCTGTCTGTTGCTGGATGGAGCTGACTGGGCTCGCTGGCAGTGCTGCAGGCAGTGCTGTGCCCTCATGCTGTATGTTTCCAGTACCGAGGTGGTTCTATTGGGCACAGTCAATGTCTGTCTTATGTTGCAGTCTGCTGTGGAGGCATATCTTAAGCACTGGTACACGCTGGGGCAGCTGCAGCTGGAGTGACAAGCATATTGTGAAGCTCTTGAAGACCCCATGTGCTTCCGAAATGGAACTTAGGTCTTGCATTGCAATGTGGTTTTACGAATGTTATCCCAGGAAAAATGCAATTTAAATATGAGGTACTTTGAATTTACTGGCCTTTTCATCTGCATGTGTGCTTTTTTTCCATCTAAAAGTGTTTTACTAAAGCTCCTTTGAGCAAGAAAACTCTACATCTGAAATACCAGCTTTCAGAGGCATGGAGAAGTAGGTGATTGCTGATTAAAATGAGACAAAGCAGTATGTCCTGAATGAAGGGAAAGACCTCTGTCATGTGTTTCAGAGTGGGAAGCTCTATTTCCTGTTTTGCTGTGTGGGACTTGGTTCTCCTAATGCATGTGTTCCACTCCAGTTGCCTAGCTATTGTCTTCCTCATCTGAAAGATGACCCGTTTGTTGCAATACATTGGGTTTTTGTGATTCCAAGTAGAGACCTGGTTCCTGTCAGCAGTGTTTTCTTGCATCAAAAGTGAGAAAGGAAAACGTAGCTCATATTAAAAGTAGGGGTAAAACTGGTTTTCTTCAAGGAGTACATAGTTTATAAAGTTGGGGTGAACAAAGGGCTTGCTGCTGAGTTCCCGAGAACACAAGAGTCTAAGGCTGCTGCTGAAATTCTGACTAAAAGGACGACTGACTGTTGTTCTTCAATACTTCTAGGTATGAGAGGCAGAAATTTTCTGTGCCTTTAAAACTTACGAACTTCCAGGATTAACCTGAGCCAAAGGCAGTAAAAGCAGAAGTTGTTCAGGTCCTCCTCCCCGTATTTGTCAATAAACCTCAGTCATGGCCTGTGATAGTCTTGGTATCCCAATCTTGTGGTGTTTCCATAAACACTTGTCAATACACAAGTTCTGTGCTGGTTTTCTGTCATGTAGATAAATACCTTTCAGAATTAGGTTGAGGCCGCCAAACTCTTTTCATCTGTATTTTTGTTCAGACTTGTGAAATCTTAAAACTGTAGCATATTATTATTCCACTGTTTACCTAACCACAGTCTTCTAAAGCATTTCTCCTACACATAAGTCAAAGGCTCCAGTTCTCTTCCTCTGTCACGCATAAGCTGGGAAGTAACTCTTTCTAGGAAGACACTGTTCCAAAGAAAATTAAAGTAAATCCATGTTATTAGAAATCATTAGGGGGCAAGGACTGTTTTTGTTCAGTGCTGTGAGTGACCGTACAAGGATACGTGTGTGTTCATGTTGGATTAGTCCTACTGCAGTAAAAATAAAAGTAAGCCCTTGGACGCATCAGCAGCAAATACCTAATTTTTGCTCTTCTTAACTATGATCCAGTTAATTTTCCATAAGTACCTACTCATATCAAACAATCTACTCATTGTTTGACAATAGCCAAGAGAAATTTTTTCAGGTCTTACAATCAGATCTGTCTTTTGCTATGATGGACCTGATCTCCATCACTGTTGTCTCAGTTTGCTCAGGAAAAAAATGTTTATGCCACTTGAAAATGGGAAACTTCATAGCAATTCTCAGAGCATCTCAAAAGCAAATGTAGTAACATTTAGGGACTTTCTGGGATCAGTTACCATCTACCAGTCAGTAGATGCAATAGTTTTCATAGTAGTAACTGTCTTTCTTATAAAAGCATAAGGTATTCTTATTGTAAAATGAAGGCGACTGAAGTTGCATTTGTCAGATTTGATGCTGTAAGAAGCTATGGAGACTTGAAGGTGCATCATCTGGTTTTCTGCATGCAAAAAATATCAAAGTATTTTTGTAGGAGGGCCGGTATTCTGCTAGATTATAGAAAGATCCACTAGGCACTAAACACGTAAAATAAAACAGAGGTTTGTAGCTGATGAGCTTCTGCTTTAGTACAATTAACTTGAAAAAATGTCTGCACTAAAACACAGGTTCTCTGTTAGCATCTCTTCGACAGTGTTCCAGTTCAGATCGACACATTGGGCGGTGTATGACTCCCAGCCAAACATCTTGTTAAATACTTGCAGGATTTCCCATAGCGGATCTTACTTTAATCAAATAATTCAAACGTTTCTTTTGGAAGTACAATGGAAGGGCAGGGCCTGTGTTTACAAAGTATTCAGTATGGAAATCCTGTATTAATTGATGTACGTTTACTTCACTTAGGACAGTGTCCACGTAGTAACTCTTTAAATAAAAGGCTTTTTGCTGTTGCCTGTTCCAGAGAGGCAATCGTGTGCAATGTTAACCCATCACATACAGAAAATCATGAGGAAATGGCTTCAGAGATGTGCATTGTAGGCAGCAGAGATGTTCCTAATTAAAGAAGACAGCTTTATGGATGGTATTCTCACAGTGAATGTAAAAGAGTATAATTTATAAAAAGTAGTTTTATCTCGGTGGAAACTACTAAATAAAGAGGCTGTGTCTTTCTCAGTCTATTTTAGGAATGATTAGCAGGAGCAATGCCAGATGTCATTTTGTAATGCCATGGATTCATATAACTTGTGATTTAAATTATTATCTTTCTAAGGTAGCAGCTGTATTTTCTGTCAGTAAACACAGTGTGCTTCTACCCAGCCCAGTGCAGAATCTGGAGCTTTTATGATTAACAGTAAAGCATTTAGAGTTTCGCATAAAGAGTATATAAAAAGGAAAGATAATACTATTACTCAGTGATAATATTATTACTCAGTAAAAGGTAACCAGAATTGTGCTTCTCTGAGTTCTTTATTTTGCTGTGCCAGAAAATGCCAGAATCAAAATAACCCACATAAAGAAGAATTAACAGAGAATCAACGTTTTCCTCCACAGCGAGTTGGAAATTACATGTTGCTTCTATGTTTAATACAGGGAAATCTTTTCTTTTTTTTCTTGAATTATAACTCTGCTGTAGTTGAAAATATATTTTTCCCAGTGCATTAAATACCTGGCAAAAGGGATGTTCTAGAACATTTTTAGGTAAATGTAGGTCAACACAAAGGAATCATACAGTTGGAAATATTTTCCAGTGTTTATGTTCAGATGTTCAGACCTGTCTGGCTCCTCTCTATTTGCATGTGTTGGGGTTATAGGCAGTCCAGCTACATTCCACGTTGATTTATATAAATATATTGCAGGTTATTAACCTCCAGCCACATACCAGCAAATTTCACTTTTCAGGAAGGTTTGTGACTTTTCACAAAGCTTATTTACTGTGTACAGGACATGTACACCCCATTGACGGAATCTCAGAGAACGGTATTCGTCATTATGAGAAATGTGCCAACACATTTTCTCTTACAGTCACTATGTTACCATAATAATTAATGTTTGTTTGTTCATATGGTGACTGCAGATTAAGTACAGATTAGTCTTCTAGTAAAGGTAGGGTGACAGTCTCTCCATATTCTGGAACTCTGGTTCCCAATTTATTACTTGCTGAAAAGCTTCCTTAACCTTAAATGAATGTGCGTGCATACATTTTCAAAATATGGTGGCTAATAAGCAATTTTTCAGTGTCTGACCAAAGATTATTTAGGAAATGCTGTCAAAGTGGGAGCACAGCCCTACCATGGTAAACGTGAAGTGAAGAACACTGCTCTCTCAAACCCAAATTACATTCCTCCCAGGTGGTTATGCCCATTCTAGTGCTTCCTTCTCTTGTGAAATATATTGAGATTTAAGGTAAGAAGTAAAATCTCAGTACAAGATCTCGAGTACATGTTGTCAGATTGTCTGTTTTGTCAGATGTCCTCTGGGAAAGGCAGGGACCCCCAAAGCTTTGTGTGTGATCAGTTGTGTTCAGTTCCTTCATATAAAGCCTTTAGTCTTGGAACAAACAACAAAAATATTACTTGGTAACATTACCAGAAATCCTGCACTTCTTAATTCTAATAAAGTAATTCTAAGGAAGAGGATGAAAGATAAAAGTAATGCAACAGCATCACTGATATGATGGTGGAAAAAATAAGCCATATTATCAACACTAGTTTGGTCTGTTATCACTGAGAGACTCTTCAGTTTAACTGTCTAGACCTTTTTCTCAATAACTCCGTTCATTTTTTAAATCTACTGTCACCTGGTAAAAGTAGTGATTCATTTTACTGCCTCGCCTCAGAGAGAAATGCGATCTGATCTTAGAATATAAAATAAAATGAATAAGCACATGAGTAAAGTACGTGAGCAGGGAAGAAATGTCCTTCCAGCTGTTTAGATGGTTTCCTATCAGGATTTTGTAGAAGTGGGACTTGAGGAAGGATAGTGAAAGTCACTGGTATGAATATAGGTGTGAAGCATAGAAGGATGGGCAGATGTTTTTGAAAAAGATAAAACAGTGGTTAAAGCTGGCATGGTAGATGGAGAAGATGAGAGAAATCCTACTTAAAAAGAGAAAACAATAGAAAATAGAGTAATTCGATAGGAATGTGTTATTACGAAGAGCTTTGTAAATTAGTTTGATATTACGCAACAAGGTGAAATAATAAAGTTTCACTAAAAGAATGACCAGAAGTGATGAAGAAAGTAGTGACATCTTGTGCACAAAGCTTTTTTCCAAACTGTATACTGACTCTGAAGGTATTCCTTGCGTCCAGGAATTTGCAAGAGGGATCAGCAAAAAAATTCTGTTTCTGCTGTAGGAGATTTAATTATAAAGCTGTGTAATGGTATACATCGGAATTATGTGGAAAGAAACTGAAGGTACATGCAAACACTCTGTATTTTTTCTCAAAAATATTTCCTGCCCTTTTTTTTTTTTTTAATGACTGTAAATACTGGAGCCTAGAATGTGGATAAATGTCAAGTAATTTTCTGTATTAACTCTAAAATATATTCTTTTCATGTAATTATTTTACATTCAACAGCTGATGAGTTCTTAATAATTAATCCTATTTCAGAATTCACAAGTGAAAGACTGAGATGGTAATTTTGGTATATCAGCTGTTACCTGATGAATCAGGAGCTCAAAGATTGGTCCACCTTTGGAAGGCTGTTTTCCATTCTATATACTGTAAGAAATTTAAATAGACATGCTTGAGATGCAAGGTATCTCTGTACTGGTTCCTGTATACTTACCTCTTCTATTCTTTTCCTCCTCTCAGATTGTTTGATGTGTGCACCGTGTCACGAACAGACAGAGAGACCAAGTTAACATTAGTGTTTGAACATGTGGATCAAGACTTGACTACTTACTTGGATAAAGTTCCAGAGCCTGGAGTGCCTACTGAAACTATTAAGGTATTTAAGGAGAAAGATTTTAGGAGATAATATTTCAGAGATAAATCAGAGAGACAAACTGCATTTTGATTCCGTAGGATTTTGTTACATCAAAGTCGAGTAGTGCCCAGCTTGGGACATGAACTGCAGCACAAAGTAACAGATACAGTCTTTCTGGAAATGCTGCGCTTGTGGTTTTATTCCTCTTTCAGAGCTCTAAATTTACTGAATCTCTACTGTTATACCAAATGTAGCATTGAAGCACAGGAAGGACATGGACCAGTTGGAGCAAGTCCAGAGCAGGATCACCAGGCTGATTAGAGGGATGGAGCACTTACCTTACGAGGAAAGGCTGAGAGAAGTGGGATTGTTCAGCCTGGAAAAGAGAAGGCTTAGAGCTGACCTAATTGCAGCCTTCCAGTACCTGAAGGGAGCCTGCAAGAAAATGGAGAGAGACTATTTACAGGAGCATGTAGTGACAGGAAAAGGGGGAGTGGTTTAAAAATGAAAGAGTACGTTTAGATTAGATATTAGGAAAGAATTCTTTACTGTGGGGGTGGTGAGACACTGGAACAGGTTGCCCAGGGAAGTCATGGCTGCCCCACCCCTGGAAGTGTTCAAGGACAGGTTGGATGGAGCTCTGAGCTACCTGGTCTAGTGAAAGGTGTCCCTGTGCATGGCAGCAGGATTTTGAAGGTCTCTTCCAATACCAGTAATGCCATTCTATGATTCCGTGATTCTGCGAAATGATTAAGAATGACGTTTGCTTCCAGCTGCAGGCAGATGATTCTATTATTGTTTAGGCAGAGAATACTTGAACCTTCTCTTAAAAGTGGAGTGCTGGATATTGTTAGAATGGATAAAATAAATCCTGTGCTCCTTATCCCTTTTCCTTTGCCTTTTATTTCCGCAAGAGACTACTTTTGGTTTATGTCCTCCTTGCCGGGAGAGTTTCTGTACATTCTAAGAGCAAGAAATGTTCACTGTGGACCTGTGGTGTGCTCTGCAGAGGATGGGCTGAAGGGTGGGGGGAGTCATGACCAGTTGTTATAGAAGCTGGGAAGGCTCTCAGTAACTGGGAGGACAATCATGCAGTTTTATTGTCATGTTATCTCATATTCTGCATCTTTAAGGGAGGACCTCTGCCTAGGATAGGATGTGCTTGCAATATTGTTAATAAAATGTATATACTAACTCCTCTGCTTTTCTGGGAATTTCACAACAAAGTGCCACGTTGAAGATAACAGGTTAAAGTGTATGACAAAAAATTTATACCTGGGAAGAGAAGCAGAGAGATTGATGTTGTTACATTTTGACTGTCTGTTTAACATTTCTTTTGATTTTTCTGTTTTCGTGAAGAGAAATGATTTATGCTTTCAGAGATGCATTATCTTTCACTTGTGTAAGTACTTTTCTGGACGTATGTTGTATCATCTTAGTCTGGCAAAAGTCCCCAGGGAGGAAAAGAAAATATGAAAACGATTGAAAATTTAGTTGTTTTAATAACTTTTTAAACAACTTCAAACTTAGGAAGTGTTTGATCTTTCACTATAAAATTAGAACTAAAGCGGATAAAGATCTATTTACTGTTGTCAAAGTCACAAATGTATAATATCAGTCAGTTCCAGCAACGATGTTTTTAACCAACCTTAGTGGATAAAATAAATTTTTTTAAAAATGGATACAGCTTTGATTCAGTTAGAATAATAGGACTGTACCTATTATATTGTAGGACTATTTTATGATAATGCTATTAAGGTTCTGTTTTCCTCCTAGGACTTTGAAGCTACTTACGTGAACTGTATTCCAGCTTAAGTAACACTGTGAAAATAAGATGTAAGGTGACTGCCATATTATCTAACTAAATATGTTGAAATTGATGGGAACTGAAAGATCAAGCCTCTGAAATCTCAGTTTGAAGTATCTTTTGATCTGTGTTTCATTTAAAGGAAATACAAGACATAAGCACTGTACTACAGTAATTGTGATTTCCAAAAATCCTGTTCTAAAATTGCACTATTAGACTGTCGTATATATGTTTGAATATACATTTCATGGAGGTTATATACTGATGAAGGAAATCGTTGTGCTTACTTTCAAAAAGCCCTGTTCTGCATACATGGTTTTCTAATTAACCCAGTTGCTATATCTGATAGTTTGGCGCAATAAAATAGAAAAGCCACACGGAAACAAAGAGAAGCAATTTTGGTCTTTTATGTACAGTGCAAGTTCCACTGTAACTAGTGAAATTAGTAACTGTAAAATTCAGCTTGTGGTACATAATCTCTTTTTAAATGGGTGAGGAAAAATGCAAAATTGCTGTTTACGTGGTCATTGCTGTTGATTTTAACATTTTCACAGCAGCTCGTGTTTTTTCTTGAATCCTGTTTGGCACAGGAAGAGAGTGAGATTCAGTTAACTTAAGTTGCACCTGTTGCTTCACATTTATGTCAAAACATCCAGTTTATGGAGGTACTTTTGCTGATAGTCAGGGCTGATCACATGAGGAAGGGTCTCAAGGCTTATTTTTAGTATATTTCAATACCTTTCTAATGATACAATCTTTATGGATATTTGTGGTAGAAATTGAAGTAGAACATACTTCTCCTGGCTGCAGGGAAATACTAAGATTTTGTAGCACCTGAGCATTTAACCCAGAGCACATACATCATTAAATGACTAATCTGACTTTTTATAGTTTGGCTTTTGAGGTTAATATGGATTTGTACTTCATTTATTTTCCAGAATTGCAGACAATTTGTGTAGAGTATTTCCCCTTATTGCCAGCACAGTACAAAACAACTGCCAGTATTGTAAGACCATCTGTTAAAGTTCTGCATGTGTCAGCAGCACAGAAGTGCCAAATGAGCCAAGTAAGCTCTGGATAGCTTGAAGGATCTAATACACCTCTTTGGCACCATGGTGTAAAATCAACAGTTGTTAGTGGAACTTGAATGACATAAAATTACTATGAGAGAAGTATCAGCCCCAAAAGATCTTTTCTGTGTGAATTGACTACCATCATTACATAACATTTAGGGAAGGGAGGCTCAGCTTTTGCTGGTTTGGAGCATGCTGGGGTTTTTGGGTACCAGCTGTCAAGAAGTATAAGTGACACCAGTACCATTTTAAGAACTTACTTTAGGTTTTGCAGGCAGTCGTCAGACAGTAGCAGTTCAGAGAAATTAACCATATTGATCATTTAAACACAACCAGAGCTTTTGTCATAATGCTGCTCAGCAATGCCTTTCTAATGCCTAATGTGCTGCAGTAGGAGTCACCCCAGAGGGTGTTTTAGGAAGATATAGGCAGGTGTCCATAACATGGTAGAAGAGAGCTGGTTTCCCTATGAGACCTTGCCTGGTAGTGGGAATACTCACCGAGGATGTAGAGCAGACGTGCTGGCTTCCCCTTTGTGTCACCAGGAGTATGAATGCTCTCATCCATTTCTGTGGCTCTGGCTTCTGAGTTCTAGGTTATTCTGGACAGAGGAACTTTAAATCTTTCCTGCTGAAGCCTTTCCATTATTATTTAATGGAGTCTACTTTGAGCTAGAGATGGTGAACACTACTCCAAATACTTGTGGACATAGTGTTCACTTTTGAAAGAGAGCTCTATTCAGCCTGTAATCTACTTAATAAGCCTTTGTAGCTGCTGGGTTGTAATCACACTCACACTTGCTGACTTCCTCTGTCAGACCTGATTAATATATGTTCCATATGGCATGAATCAGAATCAGCAATGACAACATCTTCCTTCTTTCCTCTCTACCCATCGTCTCCTCCCTTCTTTTTTTCCTGGGATACTCTTTAACTTCAGGGCAGTTTATGTGGAAATGGAAGGTATGAGTTCAGTTTCCTTTGGACACAGCTGTTACTCATGCACAGGTCTTTGGTAACGTTAATGGTCTTAGCAGTTGAGCCTCCGAGAGACTTGGCTCATTAGGAACTTTTGTTAGTTGACATAAGGGTAGTGGAAGTGGGAATGACACGTCTGCCACAGAAAGATGATTTTTGAAAAAATAGTTAACAGACCACTAAAGTATTTTGATGTTTCAGCCTTTGGGACTGAAGCATGTTTAAGCTCGTGGTCGCATTTTGTTCTGATGCTTGTGAGACTGGCATGGGGTTTTTTTACTCCTAAGTAATTTTGATATGGATATGGTTGTTATAACACTAACTGCATTTTTAATGTGGAAATCATGCATATGCAACCAAGATGATGTTTATTGATTTAAGATATTGCAATGTAGTTAATAATAGTTAGCTTTAAATTAATCTATGTGTGTGATGGCTTAGTATATAAAGCTGTACGTTAAGTGGTTATGGAACGGTTCGTTGGAGTTCCTTCCGGTCATCTTCTTCTGCCAGACCAAAGAGTCTGTAACAGCAAGAGGGGACAGCAAACTGTTACTGAGGTTCTTTAATTTTAGTAATGAACAAAGTTAACTTTGTGAGGTAATGTCATTATGAGTAGACTTGTGGCTTCTTGCAGTAGTTTTCTTACAGAAATTTAGAATTTAGGCTACATTTGCTAAGTGGACTGTGCCTGTTTCAATCTGACAGAACTGGAGGGAACAGAACAAAGGCCTCCAGTATAGCAGGTGCATATGTTATCTATCATGGAATGTTGCAAAACCTGGGAATGTCCTTCTACCCAGGTCTGTGATACGTGAATCTTCATGGTATTCCCTCCAGCCTTGAACAGGACAGTGAAATCACAGAGTGTGCAGGGTTCGATGTATATGCTGTTCTCTGTTGTGTCCTGATTCCTTGCCCAAGTGAATAGCTTCTGTGGATGTTTTTTAGATATTTACTGCTTCGCGTAGGAAGCCTGTATACCCATCTGATTCAGGTATACAGATTTTGGTATTTAGATGCCTAAGATTTAGAAAGTGCAGCAGTGAACCTAATTCCCTTTTGTGGGCTTATCAGATAGCAGTCCATAAATAGAATTTTTAAATATTAGTCCCAGTTGTAGAATACATGTTATTGTCTAATTCCTGTGCATGTCCTTAACTTACATTACCTGCTGTCAAACCAGGCAGACTGGTCACATCTTTGCAAGACTCTTAGAAAATTAATATAAAGATGCTGTTTCTCAGAAAGCAGACCAGCGTTTACTGTTGTGAGGTGACTCATCAGCCATATGCCATGGTTGTACCTGCTCAGTTGATCACGTATGAGATGTGAAGCAGATGTCACACAATCATGCAGTTCTGAAAATAAATCAAGATGTTCCAGGAAAACAGATTCACCAGTACTAAGAGTCTTCAGAGTGCGGCTGTATTTAACAACATCAAAGTTAAGTCGGTAAAAAAAGGGACCTGCTTGAGTTAATAAGAAAGATACTAACAGAAGAGCTGTTATTATCATTTTCCTGTCAGTACTTTTATGGTAAAGAAAGAAGCAAAACTTAGTGAGGAATTTGGAGTGTACCAATAATGGATCAGATCCCCAACTGATACGAAAAAGTGTCAATCCATTCAGTGAAATAGTGCCCATTTACAGCTGCTAAGGATTTAGTATTTGTGGATTATTTTGCAACAAATATTTTTCTGAATCTGTGTTATAAATTAGAGTTGCCAGTAAAAATAAATGAAAAACAAAAGGGGCTGAACTGATATATCACTGTGGGATAAATCTTTTTTTTCTTTTTCTGTTATCCTGCTATTAGGGGTTGGACAGCATTAAAGGGTAGCAGGAGAGAGAGCAAGTGTCCTGCACAAGCTCTGAAGGAACTAAACATTAAAATTGGATATTCTCCAGAGTGGTGGTTCCCTCTGTTGTAGGTGGAGTAATTTCTTCCCCATACCGTGCTGCATGGAGAGACGCAGCCACATCTCCTCTGCTGGTAGCAGATAGCAATGTACAAGCTGACCAAGGGGTTAGGAGGAGTTACTCTGTGAATAAAGAGACTGCAGCTCAAAGGATGTTATGCAATATAGTCTGGTATCCACGCAGTTACTTCTTTAGCTTGGACCTTTTTACTGTTAGTGTACAGTCACTTATTTTAATTATGGTGGCGTTAAATATCTCCAATTTCCCACCATTTCCAAATTCAAATGCAACCCTTTTCAATCTGATGATAATGTATAATTGTTCTTTGCAGTGCTGTAGCCTAGGACTGCTCAGACCTCCATTGCTTGCAGGCTGAGAGGTCATGAAAATGTGAGGCACTCCGATAATTTTAAATCGCTCTGTCCTGACTAGAGTGATTTAAAATCAGTGGAGCGCTTCACATTTTTTCAGTTGTTCCAGTTTGGAAGGCAGTCAAGCAACACTGTAGCATAATGCATGAAAGCAACCTGCCTGAAATAATAATTTTAGTCTTTCAAAACAATGACACTGAATTAGAAATGTCACTGTGAAATGATGTCTATCAAGGGCTCTGTAAATAGGCATCTCAACCTACTTTTCTTTTGTAGTCCAAACTCTCAAGGCAGCAGTGGAGTCCAGTAGGGCCCTAAGGGACACATCCTTTTTGAAGCCAGAAGGAAGCTATTGTTTTCAATAGATGGAGGGCCAGAAATCATCTTTATTCAGAAAGTCAAAGGGAATTAAGAAACTGAAGAGATTCTGAATTGTGGGCAGGGAAGGAGATTGAGCCTTTGGTAGAACAGATTTATGATCAAGTCATTGCAAAATTTCAGTATTACAAACACTGGAACTGAAGTGTTGCTATCAGCTTGTTTCATTTCTGTTAGTTCAGCAGAGCTGGTCATGGATGTGATGAATAAAAAAGCTTGTGGATCCTGCATTCCCTTGAGACGGTCTCAGATTGTTAATGACACTGTTTTTTTGCTGCTGGAACATCATTGTGGTACCAATTGCTACGTGAAACACTTTGATGACATTGAAAGAAAGGGAGCATGTGGTAGGAATAATGCTCAAGCAGGTATAGAAGTGGGGCTAAGCTGCCAGGCAGTGTGTCAAGAGACAGTGCCGTACTGTTCTGCATCCAACCAGTGGAAGTTCCTCCAAGTGGGGAGTATTTTTGAGATGCTTTCCTTTGTCTCATGGTGGTGGTGCACAGTCGCAGCTTGCTGCACAGGCACATCCTGCATCAGTGATCAGCAGAAGTGTCAGTCATGTTTGCAGAGTCTTTCTCTTCATCAAACACGAGATGCCACATTTAAAGCAATTGAGAGAAAGCTGGTGCAGCTGATGGTGCATGTAAAGCAGTGGCAGAACAATAGACTGAAATCTTTGGATTTACCCATGTTCTAAATTTGCTTAAAAGCCGTATGCTACTTTTGACAACTAATTTGAAGGTTGGTCTGCAGCAGACGTGAGATAAAGAGGAGATGTTCAAAGAGCCATTCTTGATTTTTGCGGGGGCAGATAAGAATCACTTTCTTGATAGTAGTTTCTGCACTGGAAGGAAATCAGTCCCCTATGCAGTACACCCACGAAGTTGTACTTTGTCCCAAAAGAAGAGCACAGAGATGGGGAAGAGTAGACAATAGCACAGATTGTGACAAGGTAGATACTTGGGAAAACTGGGCCACGTGTTTGTTCTTATTGAACTCCAGATGCTAAGGGTCGAACTCAGCTGATCTGGGACAAGAAGCATTGTGGCAGAATAAATTTATCATCTCAGTCAACCCTAGTTACCGCTGCTCGGGTTCTCTAAACTGGAATATTTACAAAGTGTCTATATTTACTCACAGCAATTACAGAGCCATAGTGTAAATAATTCAAAAGCTGGCCACAGACAACTCACAGCTAACAAAAGATAATATAGTAATCAAGTAAGCAATTTTTCCTTAGGACTGTTTTCTCTATTCCACCCCAAGAGAAATTTAATACTTTTGGACTAGCTGTATGCACTGGTTTTATGCCAGTGAATAGGCAGGTTATTGTATCCCACAGTAAAAATTAATTTGAAGCGTGTTACTTTAGTGACATACTGATTTAATCAAGATATGTTTTGTTTGTTTCTTTTCTCCATAGCAGATGTATTTAGCTTATGCCAGAAAACAAAGTTCCATACAAATGGGCAGAGATGAAATTTTTTGTGTTACATGTTTTCATATGTAGAATGTAAAGTCAGTTTTAAGAATTTTTCTGTTATTTGTGCATACATTGGCACATAAACACACATACATGTATAAACGTATATTGTAAAAGTCCTCTAACACATTTACAGAAAAAAAAATACTGCTATTTGAGTGAGAGAAAGGGAAACTATGATCATCACTCTTCTGTCTCCAGAGTTCATTTTCTCAAAATAGGTGTGGCCCAGAAAAGGCCAGAACTGGCAATGTAGATGGTTAGAGTAAAGAGTACACAGATACGTGAGGGATAGCACCAGTTCTCCTGCTGTACCTAGAGAGTGTTCTGGTGTATATTGCATTTACATGTCTGCACATGAAGGCACACTGCACATACATGTACACACACATACATGTGTGGGCGCGTGTGTGTGTGTGTGTGTGTATTTATACAGACATGTATGTGCTGATTCCCAGAGTCCATCCCACAGCTCATCACCCAAGACAGCTGAGCTATTACATTCACAGGGAAGGAATAAAACAAGACCCAGCTGAAGCTGTGCCTCTCCCTCCTACTCAGTGTGTCAGATGAGAGACACATGGACAGCCCCCATCCCACCCGCCCTTGTGGATACCAGAGCAGACACGGTTCCTCCCTGCTTCCTGTCCTCGGGCCATCAGGCAGGAAACTGCAGAGAATCACCAGCCAGGGGCATCAGCCAGCTACACTCAGCTAGAGCAACCGAAGCCAAAACCTCCTGATACTCAGAGCTGTTTCAACTCCATGTTCTCTGCCTGTGCTGTTCCTATTTTTTGAGCCCTTTCCTCTTTCCGTCCTTCTCTTTCACCTAAATTATTTCACCTCACTTTCATTTTGTATTTACACAGTAAAGTAGTCTTCTGTTCTTTCCTTTCCTCCAGAACTTTTCTCTCCATCACTCTTCTTTCCATTTTGCCTATGCCCTCCTGACTCTACTCCCATAAAAATGTAGCATCATGGAACTGCACACTATTTCTTCACCTGGGGTCTGTCTTGTCCATTTTTTTTTTGTGAGCTTTAATGGAAGACGCTCTGTGAAAAGCCTTGACTTTGGTGCCCACCATAATAGGTCCTCCTTTTTGACTGGCCTTTACACAATACCTTATTAAACATGAGTCGTGATAATCAGATCCTACAACAGCATTATTTGTGTGAAACAGTGCTTCTCCACTGCATTGCTGTTTCTCCACCATAGTGACTTCACACATTTACACAACTGCTTCCTTTATATAATCAGTGCTCTGTAATCAGCGTATGGTTCATGTTACAGGTTTCTCAGGTTTCAAACTGAAATAAAATGAGCTTCCTTCCATTTTGAGAATATCCTTTTTAAGAAGTCCAAACAAAGACACGCATTATTAGTAAATTTGCAAGCAGCTGCCAGAAGACAGAAAATTTATAATGGAAACATGAGTGAAATAACAGAAATACTCTTTGTTGTTTGTTCTTGGTGAAACAGCAAGGGGAAATATTTAGAAATTTAAATGATTGATTTATTTGTAGTTTTAGTAAATCAGACATGGTTTTGTAGCATTTCCCAATGTCAGTACTCCAGAGCACAACTGTAGGTCAAATCTTTCTCTGGTGCAACTGTGGGATTCTCAGGGTTCCTCTAGGAGTGAGTGTGGGGCAATGCTTCATTTGTTTTACTGCAAAGACTGAGTAGTTTGCCATTAAGAAAGAGCAAATTACAAAGGTTCAAGCTTCTGGATCAAATCTGTCCTTCATTTTTGGATTGGAAACCCTATCCAAAGACTCATAAACATCACTATTTTAGATTATTTTTACTTCTCTGCTACCGTCACAGCTATACACTACTACCACTTACGTCTGTAAACATAAAACATTTAAACTCATGCTGGAATATATACTTGCACCTTCTGGTTCAACTTCAATTCCAGAGAAAAAACCCCAAAGGGAGCAGAGGCTCTGCTTCAGCAAAGCTTGTAAGCTTCTGCTTAATTTTATGTCATCAGATTGCTCCAGTATTAAAAACGAGGTTGAAAGACTGAATTAGAGGAGCTAACAGAGGAGAATCAGTTGTTACCCTGTGCTACTGACCTGATGAAGTCTAAGGTTAGAACGAAGAAGAATTGAAACCATTGTTTCCTTTAGTCTCAGATTAGTCATGAAACATGTGTTTTGCTTGTGTTTAAATGCTTTGTCAGAGCAAAGAAGTAGTCCTCCCTCATAACTTACGTGTAAGCAGTGTCTGTGCATTTGCAGCCAGACTCCTGACTATTCACAAAAATATGTCATAGCTGGTCAGCATGGTAAATTGACTCAGTAATGGCAAAGGGCTCCAAGGATCACAAGGTTTGGTGGACTATTTTGTTTATATCTGTTTTTCATTAATATTGTAGCTGTTGTGGCCACAGAATATCCTATTTGTTTTCTTTGAAAATAATGACCCTCGAGAATACCCTCTTCCAAGAAGAAGCTGTATTTTGCCATTGTGACCAACTCAATAAATGCCATTGCATTCTGTCTTTATTAATGTTGAACAGTGTCTTATACCTTAAAGGGCCCTTTGAAATTAGTGGCTGAATTGCAAATAAAGTTACTGCTCAGCAGTTTTCACTGTTGCTAAATATGTGACTTCACAAACAACGCCATAAAAATTATAATTATTCTAAAATGTCCCACTTTTTTTGTCTATGCAATAGAAAGCATTGCACTGTAACTTTAAAATACCAAAAATAATCAAGAAAACACATTAACCATCTCTTAAGAGTGTGTAATTTCCAAGCCAATAAACTCAGCTGCTGAATATTTGTCCTTTGTTTTAGGATGTGATAGTTCTGTTGCATAACTACAATTAGGGAACTTCAGAACACTCCAAAATGTTACAATATTCTGTGGATGGAAATGCGGGGTTGTTTTTAATTTAGTTTTACAGCAGGGAAGGAGCATTGGAATGGCAGCATGTTACCTTTTTTTAACGTTTAGTTTATGATTCATTCTAAAATATTCTTTCATTTGGAATTAACTTCAGATATTCCTGTTCTGACAAGCAGAGTAAATATTTTAGCAAGGACTTTTTAGAGAGAAATTTTGACAGTAACATACTCCTCCCTTAGTGTTATAAAGGAGATGCTTGCTGTCCAAACCCGGAGTTGGCATTTTAATGGAAATGGTTACAAAAGAATACGTAGAAGATTACAAATGTAAAATGCAGTTAATGAAAGAGTATACAAATGTCTTTCATGTATTTAAATAAAAATGCCTAAATTGAATTCTGAAAATGTCAGCAGTAATCTCTGAGCCATATGCTTGTTATTACAATAGTATGTTGTGTATAGCTGTCACTCAGTGAGAAACAACACAGACCGAAAGGGAAAATACATATAAAAACAGTAAGTTAGAGGAGAGACCGTGTTACAAAGCATTTTGTATTGTTTTTGCCTTGATTAGAAGATACCGCTTTTTCTTGCTTTTTGTTTGCTTGCATAATTCCTGCTGATGTCTAAAGTGCTTATTGAAGACATAGGAAAAGGAGAATAGAGGCCAAGCTGCTTGGGCCGTAGTGAACCAAAACTGCAGAGAGATGCATGCTTCACAGAGAGTTTAATATGAAAATAAACCACAGTTTCTTTGCTTGGTTTCTGGAGCAGAAAGTCGCAAAACAAGCAGAAAACCTCTGGTTCTTGATGAAATGGTTAGTTTAGCTTCCTTCCATCATCTACTCTTGAGTGTTTCGGACTTTAACCTCTGTTTCAATTAAAGGAGTTTAGACCTAGTTTGACTTAGGTTTATCTCTGTGAATCTGAGGCCTTGGAAAATATTTCAGAAGTAGCTTTAGCCTGATGTTTGCATTTTGTTCTTTTGCAAATGTGGTAGAGGTAACCTTGATTTGCTAATTAGTGGAGTCACGCTTTATTGTGACAGAAAACTAAGAACAGTCCTTCAGTGAAAATAACAAAGACCTACCCCATGGTGATTGATGAGAACGTTGTACAAGTGAAATGAGCTGGAAAGTCATCATCTTGTCTTTTCCTTTGCCACAGGAAAAGCATAACAGAGAGATTTCTTTTCTTCTGGTCCTGATAAGGAATCTAACGAAGCATAAGGAGAGGTTACAGAGCATGGAAATGTGTCACACCCAGCTGCTCACTAGCTTGCAAAGCTGCGGTAAATAATACAGTTGCTATTTAATAAACAAAAGAAAACCCAAGTCCTTTGATAGTGATCCCTAGCCTCTCTCATTTGCCCTTCTGATGATACAGTTTGTTTCTACTTAATTGACTGTAGTTTTGGAGTAACATAGAGTTTGATATTGTATTGTATGATTTGTAATTATGTTGTTGTTGTTGATGGGGAAAACAAAAGACTTAGGTTTCTAGGACCTGATTCAGCAAAGTATAGACATATGTGGTCCAGGTTGTCTGGATCATAGCTACTTTATTTCTCATAGGTTCTCCATGAATGGTTACAGTAAAGATACACAAGAATACGTGTAGTTTTATTTTCCAGATTGCATAATCAATAGCATACTTTTCTGCTTGTCACAGGTTACCCTTTGGAGAAGCAATGTTGCATTTGCCACAAGCTGCATTTCTCACATGATTGGCTCTTTTTGCATGCTAACTTCTAACATACCTGTGGTTTTTTATTAAAAATGTCTTAGAGTTTGTTTTGTTTAATATTTGGGGAGGTGAAGGAAGGAAATATCCTCTGCCTGTGAAACATCAGAGGCCATCTTCTCCCCTCCCAAGAAGACTGTCAGCTCTCATGTTACATCTTTGCTGTCACCCCCAAAGTAAAGCTGATTCTTGTCTATTGTGTTAACATTAGGAAATAAGTAGGCTCATCAGTCATTGTGTCACTGTAAGTTGAAGATACCTACCTTTTTTTAGAATGAGTCAAGTATTCAAAAGAAAACAAGGGAAGGTTTACACTAATGTGTGCTAATGTGTCATTTTGCTCAGAACTGGAGGGGCTGTGGCACACATCACTTCGAAGAGGCTCAGCAGATGGGTGGGACCATGTCCCGCCGCTGCAGCCACAGCAAACATCACAGTGACATCACTGTTTGCTGCAGTTTGTTGTATCTGAAATGCAGAGATGGGCTGCTGAGGAATGATAGTAGCTGGCATCTTCCAGTGACCTACTTCGCTTGGTTATCACCTGGGCTGTGGGAGGCAGCAACCCAAAGAGATGGAGTAGGACCACAGGCCCTGAGAGTGAGTGTGGAGTGGAACAGGGTGCAGTGCAGGCATGACAAGAAGGGTCAGAACTGGGAATGGGGAAGGAAGGGGCAACAGAACTCATGAAGGGAGGAAAGAGAGACGTGAAGGAAAGGGTAAGAAATAAGAAGAGAAGGGAGAAAGTGATAGACCATGTAAGTGGAATGGAATGGGTAGCCATTCCCCTAGTCCGGTGCTACCAGCAATCTTCTCATTCTTTCAGTGCAAAGAAAAGACTTCGTGTATATATGCTCAATTCCTCTTGCAAAATGTCTTCTCTTTGCCTTGTCTGTAGGATGAGATGCTTGTCTGTTCCATTTTTAAAGCTGTTGGTTCAGGAGCCCTTGGCTTTTTAATTCAAGTTAACAGAATTGCAAATTAATTGCTGCTGTAAACGTGGAGAACAACTCAATCTGCTGAGTGCTTCCAAGAAACAATTATCTTGTTTCCTACTTTTAATTTAGATGTAGTAAGGCATCAGTAAGATGCTCATTCTCATATTTTGAGAACTCAAACAATGCTATAACAGCATTGCAAAACTATACGTAAAGTTCTGAGATGGGAGATCCTGGGCAAGCTGATTCCAGTAGGCCACTGTCCCCTCTCAGTTTTTTCTTGAAGCCTATTTCTGCCCATGAATGATACAAAAAAAAAAAATCTTTCCTCTTCTGTATATCTTTGATTTTCTTGAAGGTTGTTAAGCCCTTATAACTGAAAGCAAATTCTAGTTCTTTGGAGTATTTAACAAACATTAACTAGTTGATCTTTGCAACACTCATGAATTAGTTAACCATTATCCCTGAATTTATAATATGGAGAGAGAGGCAGCACACTTAAATGTGCTCTTGTGACTAGAGCTGGGGTAGTAATAGACCCCAGTGTTGAGCCATTGTACAGCATTGACGAGCATCACAATTCTTCTGCTGTGCCAAGTACGCTACAAGCAAAAAAAAAAATATTCAAGTGACTTTTAAAAAATACACAGTTGAGCTTTATTTATTATGTATTCCCTGGAGAGATTAGGAAGGGATTGTCTTCGTACTTTCCACTGTGTTCACATCTTTAATAAAAACTGTTAACTATTTATTAAAAGAGTGTCTAACTTTAGAGAATAGTAGTATTTTGATGCCTAATGTCATGCTGACATTTTTGTCTCGAAGGCTGGTTACATCTGTCTGAAGGTGCTGTTGGTTCTAGTGAGTGTGGGAAGAAAATGGAAATACTAAAAAGCGGTGGGACCAGCTCAGGTCTTTAAAAATTGATGGGTAGAGTCCTGGCAACTTCACTGGACTTCGCTGTGCCTAATATGAGGCCATCTTCTTCCTCAGCGTGCAAGTGCTATTCATGACTATGCTGAATTCCTGTGATGGAAGCACTCAAAATTAGGTCCAAACTCTTCAGTAACCCCAATTTTTAATCCAAGAAAGTGACTCTGCTGTCCAGCCACCTCCTTTTACAGTGCCTTGAGCTCTGATGTATCTGTATAAGCCACAAATATATTTCCTTATATATCAGGAGTTTGATCAGGCCTGTGTTATAATAAGTTTAAACAAGTTTTTCATTAAACAAAAATTGCTGGAATGAGTTTATAACTGTGAAGCAGCCCTAGGAATTAGGTGCCTGAGTCTTACTGATTTTAAATGATGGTTGTGTTCCCAATCTCTAGGATCCTATTGACTGCCTTTTTCTCAGTTTTAAAAAAGCATAACTTGTTTTCTTGTTGCTGTCAGGTGTTTCATCAAGAGCCTCTGCACTTTCAGTGGCTACTATTTAAAAAAGCAACCAAAGAGAAAAATTAAAGGAACGGTCTTGAGCCTTTTGTGTCTAGCCGAGGATTTGACAGTTTTCAAAAAAGTTCGGGCTGAAAGGTACAAAGCTGCCTTGGGTGTGTGAGATCTGATCATCCAAATCCCGTGGGATGCTTCTGAAGGCTCATCCTTTGTTGTTACGTATCAGCATATAAACAAATCAGTATAAACACTGCAGACAGATTGAATGAGAATTTCTGTAGAAATGTCAGTAATGTTGCCAAGGTGTTGACAGACCATTAGGAAGAGTAGTCTGTCATAAATCTCTATATGTTTACATAATTCGAATGCTCCTCCAGACCAGAATCCATGTGGTCTAAGCTGTTTGCACATGATTTTGAGCACATCAAGATGTTTGTCTTTGTTCTGAGGTTAGCCCTTCTTGAGCTTTCTTAGGTGATAACATCAGCCAGTCGTCTTCCAGGGCCTTCTGCATTATCTCTAACGTTAGCTTAAGTTAACAGTCCCTAAGATAAATTTTCAGATTTACTCTTCTAAGATACCTTACCACCTAAGTCCGAAGCTGTTTGTAAAGCATTTTTCTTGATATATGTGCACAGCCTTGTTTCAGCTTTCTAATCACTGACCAGCTGGCTTGTTAGTGAATAGAGCTGTGGGCCCCTTGCCACGTTTCATGTGAGGTCTTGGCTGGGTGGCCAAGCAGGCAGCCTGCAGCCAGTGTCAAAGCAATTCAAGAGGTATTGGCACAGCAGTGTCCCCATTAATTTCTGCTTGTCACATGCTGTCATGCAAGTTACACCAGAGAGGAAATGACCGTTAAAAAAAAAAGTACGCTTGTGGCACTCGGTCCCCTCCAGACGTTATCCCCGAGGTTAAACAAGTGGATACAATTAGCTGCTGTCCAGAGACAGCTGCAGGGAAGGAGAAGCTGAGATCTGGGCCCCGCAGCAACGTGTCTTTCCTGTCAGCGAGGAGTGTCATCCGTCAGCATACGCCATATTTTAACCCTTCATGGAGTTTGAGGAAATTCAAAAGAGCTGTTATGAGCAATGTCATCAGGAAGGTGCTGGTAAAGAGCTGTACTGCTGCTGGAGCAGCATTCTTCCTGGAGAAGAAGTTTGTTGATACCATTCCTCATAAGTGTGAGAGGCACAAGAGGACAATCAACTCATCAGTGATTGATAATTTACTGTAGTTTGTAGATTCTGGCAGGGAGTGAGACGGTGATTTCTGTGAACTCCTTCCCAAAGCATACTGAAGTGGTTTAAGGGAGTCACATCAGCTTTGTAGATTTTCTGGGTGGACTGATTTCTCTGATTACATCAGGAGAGCTTCCACAAGGATTGCAAGTGTTGATGTCCCAAAACACAGATGGGTAGTAATGCAGAAACAAAGGCTCTGAAGAGGAAGTGGCAGTGATGTCCCACAATGAGAGAAGGAAATACATGCTAAGAGGAGCAATCAAAAATCTTTTTTTAAAAACTGAAAGCACTAAGCTCTACTGCGAGGTGATAGAGATAGGGGAGTATACACAGTATTCCAGAACAGACTGACTTAATCAAGCTAAAGTCTGGATTTTACCTCAGAAGAAAGAGGCTCACAGCATCAGCTGAAGGAAGAATGTGACTTGTCCTGTTGAGAAACATAGTTAAAGAAGCTGTAATTATATGAAACGTGTGCTCCAGAATTCAAACTGCAGTTTTGCACCAGCTATCCATTGTGACTTGCTGTGATGCTCAGATACCAAACTTAGGCTGGTATCAATCCCTAGACATGTGCTAGAAGAGTCTTCACAGCCGATGCATACAAATCACAGGTACTATTTCAAGTCATTTTTATGGAACTTTACCAACTGGGTGAGGCAGTAAAGAATTTGGGGGATTTCATGGTACATTGTAGTCCTCATCTATTTTTCAGATGGTATGAGGAATAAAAGAACAGAGTAGTAACAACTTGTCAAACCAGGAACCTCTATGAGAAACTGCTGTTTCCAATACAGTTGTAAAAAGCTTGTAATAAAAGAAAGGAAGTTTCCCAGAAGGTATTTGGGGATGTACAAAACTGTGATATCATCATCCAGAGATACAAGAAAGAAATATGGGTGTTTTGCTTATCTAGGCTCAGATCCATAGATTCTGTAAAAAGCTGTGCCTTGTGTTTTTTCTACAGGGCACAAAGAGTGGAAGGGTTTGACCACTGAAAAAGACTGTTAATCACAAAGTTACATTTACCTGTTGTAAAATTTTCCTATACAGGACAACTCTTGATTACAGTGCCACATTTGCCAATTTCTGTCAGAATGTTAAAACAAACTTCCGCTCTGTTCAATTCTCATGTATTTTATCTGACAAATACCAGTAGCCAGATGGGAAATGCTGTGTGTTTCATTTGCATGTCTGGTAATTCCACTTTGATAGGAATTTTTGGTACACTGAATGACTGAACCTAAGTAAAACAATAATTATATAGGTTTCCTTTCAGTCATGCATATTCTTCTCATCAAATATGAAAAATAGCAGATGAAAAAGTAAAACTTGAAAAAACTAGATTGCAAACTGACTTGATGGCTGTTGAGCTATAAAATTAGAAATTGATGTGGAAAGACTTACATATACTTGAATAAAATGCATCCATGTGTGTGCCCAAGTATGTGTATGTGCATATGTCCCCCACAGATGTTAAGTAGACATGTTACATACTGAATTTGGTCTTTGGTTCACAGCTACTGAGATCAGCGTGGAAATCTGTCAGCATTAAGATACTGGTAAAATAGACGTGTACTTAGATTGGAACTTTTACCAACCCCTAAAATATTAATCCAGGTCCCTATTTTAAGGAGGGTAGACAGAAAGTTACTCAGAGCAGTTCTTTGAACACAGTGAGTGTTGTCCTTGTTGTTGACGAAGATCTATTGTCTTAGTCTAGTCCTACTTATGTTGTCTTTGCTGCTGGTGAGCTCTGGCGTTAGAGGAATGTTTGGAGCACTCCAGAATATGTTTGGTCAAGTTCTCCTGTGGCAGTACAAATTCAGCAGTTCCTTTCTAACTCGGGAGGAACAGTTGGCAAGTTTAAGCAAAGGGACTAGGATGTGTTAAACCTGCTGTGGTGGCTATGAATTTAATTCAGTCTATGTACAGGTGCACAACAAAGGAGAACAGTGCCTCAGTATACTGAAATCTATGATATATATACATAAAATTCAGTCATAAGCTTACAACAGTGCAATAGCATTGATGAGCCTCAAAGTTTTTGAAAGACTGCCATGGACCTTTGTAATTCAGTTAAAATTTTGTGTTTTTCCTGAATCTTGTGTGCAGTTGCAGTACTTTTGATTGGGACTGACATACAATGTTCATAATATACAGGCAAGTCTGTTCATAATAGTGACATTTGCCATTTTTACTAGACTGGCTCTGAACTAATTGACCGATTATTGTATTTCAGAGTAATTTATTTAGAACTTTCTAATCTTGATTACCTTGCTACTTCCAATAATAACCAAAACAGTCTTCAAAACGGTGTTCTATAGACTCCGCTCCGTCAGATATTGTATCTTTTAAATTGCTACACAAATAATTCTAGCCATTAAAAAAAAACAAAACACAAAAAACCAGAAAACCCACAAAACCAAACAACACTACTACATTTATTTCGGTGTTTATTACAGTGGACTACTATAGATAGCATTGTCTTCAATGAGATTATTCAAAACATTAAAATGTGTGTATACATACAGGCATGCTTTCATGAGTGTGCATGTCCGTAGGATTCTTCATCCTAACAGTTGGATAATCCAGAATCCCTTGTATGGGCTGTGCTTTCTTTCGTACAAAAGTAGTTTAAAATAGATTAGAGAATGTTTATCAGAATATATTTTAACATATCTTTGAATCTACTCTAAGTGTATTAAAGTACCCTTTATATGATTAAAAATAGTTTTACAGCTCAAAGATAATTACACAAGTATTTTACTTCATATTTAAAAATATATGTAACTTAATTATTTTTCAACAAATTATTTACCTTTAAGTATCAGCATACAAAACACCAGCAATTATTAGACCAATTCCTTGCATGTGCTTATCAGATATTAATAAAACACTAAATGAATTTGCGGTATCTTTCTCTGCACAGTATTTTACTCTATGAACAGAAAATGAACATGTTATCTTGTATAGTAAGGTTGATTAATATGGCTAAGTGAATGGATCGTTTGAATTTATTGTTCTCTTATCAAAACAGTAAACATTTAAATTGAACATGCTGTGAAGTTCACATTCTTATAGTACTTCCTAGTTAATTGACAGGAATATCACAGTGGTCTTCTCTTCTGAGGAATGACCCTGTGAATACTTTCATGGAAAGCAATAGGACTACTCTGAGATAAATTGTTACCCAATGTAAGGAAAATGAAGAGCTCTGTATCCTGTATATATTTGGTTGAATCATAGATGAGTCCTGAGAAGCTATGGTGTGGCTGGAGAAGGCAAAGACAGCCTCCTCGTCCCCTTTCTGAATGCCCTGCAGGGAGACTGATCAGAATAGCTTTCTCCTGAGAAAAGGAACAGGGCACAGGGGCAGGGATCTGTCTGCCTCTTACTGTGTCCCAGCCAGTGCATCCAGCCAGCTGCATGAAGAAGAGTATCCTGCAACTCCATAGACTGTGGCAAATTGCATCTGCCCCCCACCATCACAGTCATGGCATTCTAGATAGGCTGGTGTGATGGGTTCCCAGCCCAGTGTGAGGACAAAAATTAAAAAAGAAAATCACTGCATTTAACAGGGAATCACTACATTACTGCTAATGCCTTCGGGATTCAGTGTAACAACATTAATCATGTCTTTTGCTATTCATGTATCTGTACTGTGTAATTCCTCAGGAATGCCATTGTTTTTTTGGCATTAATTAATGTTGACTGTTTGTTACAAAGTATAACCATAGAAGGGCTGTAATTATTCTGCTTCAAAAATAGGCCCCAGAGAATGGGACTGCTCTTTAAACTTTGATTCCAGCATGTGTAAAATCACCCTTTAAACTGAAAACAATTCAGTGGTTGGGCATTCTATATAATTGAGTAGGATATGAAAGAAGCCTCATCCTGCTCCCCTTCTGCTCTGAGAAGGTCCTGTTTCAGTGAGAGGCAGTGAGCCTTTTTGTGAAACTACCTTGACTGATTCATCACACATTGCTGTCTAAAACTCATCCTCTTTGTTTACACTTGTGGTTGCCTTTTACGCAAACACTTCTACAGGAAATGTTCAGGATGAGTATTCCAACACCTGCCATGTAAAATAGGGACATTCCATTCTGCTCAGCAAAAAGAAAAATGAGTTACAGATAGGCAGAAACTCTGGGTGAAGGATGCAAGTTGTGAAGGTGCATGAGATACTCCACAGAAGAGTAGGAGAAACTTCAGGAGATACCAGAGGATTGTTGTGCTTTACAAAATGTTAGCATAGAAATAGAGCAGGAAGAGGAAAATAGGAAGGGTAGGAAAACAGAAAAGCCACGTAAAGCCTGTGTGTTAGGACAAACTTAGGGTCTGTTGTAGTTTGCAAGGCTCTGTACTGTGTTGCTTTTATTTGGTGATACAACTGAGTATATTTGTGAGCTTCCACTGAATTACTCTTTTTGGTATTAGGAGTTCCTATCACTGTAACAAAGGGCAGTCTCCTTAAAGGTTTTTCTTCCTTCACATCGTAGCCAGTGGGGGAAAAGCATGAGCTTCACATAATGAGCAGCCAGCCGTAAATGTGTGTTACCTTAGGGTGCCAGTGTTCTCTGAAGACATATTACTCTTGGTGTTTTCCTTCAGGTTGCATCTCACTGTGTTCCCCTTTACCAAGACAAAACCCAGCATCCATACTTTACCATGGTGGTGGGTTAGCCTAGTCCATCAGTCCAACTCCCATCCAGGCACTCACTGACTTCCTCCACCTCAGCTACAGAAAGCAGAGAGCAACAGGGAGCAAAAAGCTCATGGGCTGAGATAAGAGAGGAGGATTGCTTACCAAGTACCATCATGGGCAAAACAGACTTATCCTGGTGAAAATCAACTTAGTCTAATGCCAGTCAAGGTAGATACTTGCTAAATCAGGTGATGGGCAAAAAAAAGGTAGATGTTCAAATAACACCTTCCCCTGCCTTTTTCCAGGCTACACATCACTTCTGACTCTCCCCAGCCCAAGCAGCACAGGAGCAGCTCCTCTCTCCTCCTCCTTCCTCCTCACACTTTGTGCCTGCTCTACCCTAGGTCGTCTCCACAGGCTGCAGTTCCCTCAGGAATATCTGCCTGCTCCATGAGCTGCAGTGTGGATATCTGCTTCACCATGGAGTACTTTCTCCTCTTACTTCTCTTCCTCCCCTCTCTCCTTGGTGTTCCCTGTGCAGTTTCTCACTCCTTTTGTTCTCTTCTCTCTCCCTGCAGCCTTTTCTGCCCTTAAATATATCTTCATGGAGGCACCACCGTCCTGGCTGACTGGCCCAGCCATGCACTGCGGTGGGTCCGTCGGAGCTGGCTGGAGCCGAGTGTGGCTGGCAGGGCACAGCCCCTGGTCTCCCCTGACTGAGGCCCCTGCAGTCCTGCTGCTGGTGCCTAGGCACGGACACCGACACCAGCTCCATAGCTTCTTTTGTCTTTGAGTAGATACTTGAGTGTTTTCATTGACAGCCATGCCATCCTCTTTTGGATTAGGCAGGCAGAGTCCTCCAGAGAATCTGGCGTGTCTTAAACAAGCAGTAAGTTGCTGCAGATAATTGACAGGTATTTTGGGAGTCAAGATGGTGGGTGACTCTTAAAGGATCAGAGTGGTTTTTGAAAACCAATGGCTTGGAAGGGATTTATGGATCATCTGCTGGAGGAGGGTTAAGAGGGGTCAGTGAAGCGTAGAGGGGATAGGACAAGGTGGAGACAAAAGTGTGTAGGAAATCAGGGCTTTCTGTTCCTGCTGCCTGAGTTGGGAAATGTGAGCCATGAGTATTGCCTTTGGCAGAGGCAACAGAAGCAGATGCTCAGTCTAGCCCGAGCCCAGCCCTATCCTCACTGATGACAGAGGAAGAATATGCAGGATCTATTTCTGTGTATTGTTAAGACTCATGACATGATATGGTATTGCTTGAAAAGTTCATCATAATTTCGTCCTGACATTCTGAGCTGATAAATTCGATAAATGTCAAACTGAGCAATCGTCATCAATATCTTACATGGTGGAACAAGCAAAAATGCAGCATTTCCGTAGCAAATTTTGCTCCTGTTTCCATTATGAGACTTTTAAAAAATTAAAGCTACATATTTTCCTCTAAAGAAAGTGTACTTGTTCATTGCATCCCAAAATATCTCAGTTTTCAGTTGAGTTACTGGTAAATATTTTATATTTGCACATAGATGGCATTGAAAATGTAGCCTGAAAAAAATTGTAAAGCTGTGATTGTCTGAAAGTAATTGCAGTGGGATAATGTATGTATGTATCTTCAACTCGAGCAGCAGCCAACTATCATTGGTTTTGTGATACCAGAGCATGGCAGAAATCTCTAATCTGAAACAACAGGCACATTGTATGTCTTTGTTTGCAAACATGCGATATCCAAAGAACACTGATAGACATCAGTAGAGGTTTGATCACGACTCATTAGAGCTTGTTCCTTCGATTTCCTAATGCACAAAGGTTCTTGTTTGTTGAATAGAATTGATCATTCTTCAATTAACTTTTGAAATATGATTTTCTCTGTAATGCCAAAGTGTGGGATGCCTATCTACCGCAGAAAATTTCTCAGGGAAAAGCAGACATGGAAAAAACTAATCCTTGAGGCACATGAAGACTCTCTTGCAGTTATTTCTAGAACTTGGTAATTGAGATAATACTGAGTTTTCGTCACTAATAAAAATGGATGCATTTCCGTTAGATGAGTGAAATTATCCTGATTTAATTAGGTAGTGATCTGGCTTGTGCATGTTTACAGCCTTTATCCAATTTTCTAGCAAAGGTTAGTATCTTCTGATGTTAGTTACAGTGTCAAAGAAAGCACACAGCCCAGACCCTGTCTGATGTTTCTTGCAAGTGGCTGACCAAGTGAATGAAATCATTTTCCAAATGCAAAGCCTAATGTTTTTTCCTAGGCTTAATGTGCAGCACAAAATTTTAAGCTGCAGCATTTGTTATTCTGTGTTTAAAGTTCATAATAGTAAGCCTATGTTGTGATTTTGGCCTCTGCTCTTTTTCTAACTTGCTGAGAATTTAAAAACAGGACAACAATGAATCACAAATAGCAAACAGTCATTTTACATTCAAGTGCCCTTCTTTACACACATGAAACTTTGGGCTGTTCTTCCAAGATAATTTTGAACTGAAATCTGTTAATACCTATAATAGTAAGTAATAAGTGTAATCAACAGTCAAACCTGAATACTAGAGATTAGCTTATATGGACTAAGTCTGAATTTCCTGGAAGAGGAGATACAGCACCTTTTTCCCTCCAGTTGCTCTTCTTCTTTCTAACACCTTTTAAATATACACTTTCCCAGTATACTTTTCTGCAACACATTTCTTTTTTTGTGCGTGAAGAGAAGTTCTGTAAATGGTATTCATCTTTTGAGTCTGATGGGTAGAAAGGAAGATAGACCAGTTTCCATTTTCAAATACTTTCTTTTTTTACCTGTGACTGGAAGAAGACTCTGAATTTAGAGCCTGAGGAGGTTGCTTGCAGCTTGAAATGAGCAGAGCAGAATTGTGTTATGCTGGGCTTGAGGAAGAAAGTTGAAACAAAACCAGTATCAGTTGTTGGAAAAAGTATTCTTGATATGTTTGGTAACTGCCTGAATGAGTTTACAGGGTTGACAAATGAATAGGATACATACCAAAAAGGGACTTACCAGGGTCTACTGACTAATCTTTCCATTCTTTAAATAATTTTCTTGTTTGCTACTAGGTCAATCTGGAATAAAAAGAAAAAAGTAGGCCCAAATTCAGTGAAACAACTAAGTTCATACTTAAAATAACCGTACACCTGAATGTTCTTGGCATGTTCTTCAGGTCTGCAAGAGTGATCCAAAGACTTTTGGGATTTGATAAACTTTAAAATGGCACAGAGTGAGCAGATAATGACATGTATTAATTCTAGTGATGACTGAAACCTGCAGAGCTGTAGCCCAAGTTCTTACAAGTTTCTGAACTGCAAAGAAAAATGATATAAATACGAGAGGATTCTGTACACTTTGTATATTTCTTTTAAAGGTCCAAACCTTTTGTTGTCAAAATTACCAGTTCCCAGTTTTTCCTGGGGAAGCAAAGGTAATAAAAGGCATCAGCTAACAGAAAATGGAGTTCTCAGTTTACTACCTTCCTTCAGAGGTGGTAATAATTTAATACTGTCACAGCATCCATGATTTCATGGTAAAATCTCCATCATCGAGATCTTGAAATAAAAGCTGAATGCTTTATGAGCCGGCTGTATACAGAAATGGCCATGTTTTATCAGAGGTCAGGTGAGAGCTTCCAAACTTAATATCTGTATATTTTATGGTATTTTCTGTAGAGATGATCAGGAAACATTACAAGAAAATAATAATTTTGTATTAAATTATTCAGCAGTGTCTGTAAAGCATACCTTAAAAATGCATACAACTAAACCAGTATTATCAAGCTGAATTTCTGAGCTATTTTTACACCCATGTTCAGATATAATTCCTTTCAATAGTGTGCCTTGAATATTTACTTGCAACATGTCCAAGTCCATAGAGAAGAACAAAAGCAACTAACTTCAATTTAGCCTTCATTCGTTTTCTCATATTTCATGCCATGCCCTTCTCCAAGATCATTTTGGTTGCTAACAACAGCATTGGAGGACGCCCTGCTGCATGGATTATGGAAAGGGTGTATGCCACCGGTATACACAGAACTGCAGTTTCATGAGCTCAAGTCAAGTGCATGCAGAAAATAAACTTCTTTATCCGTTTTTTTCTTTCTTGTTACAGCATTTTCTTGTAACTGCCTGTTCTGCAAATATAATTTTCAAGTTGACAGTATCCTTTTAATTTGGAATGCAGGGGATTTCTAGTATTTGGTTTTGAGTCTGCTGGTTCATTCTTTTCACATTACTAAGATTAATGTCAAAACATGAGTACAGATAAAATAGTTTCTTCAGCTGTGGAAATGTCATGGAAGATTGTATCACTATAACAAAACAGAAAGAAAAAGCAGAAGTCCTGCTTGTGATTATTACACTGTTTTAGTGCTAAACTTTAATCTAAAGGTAGTTTCTGTCCTATTCAGTAAGTTCAATACAACATGCTTTGCCGAGTGAACCTTTTCCCTCTATAACATTAAGTAAAATTAAATTTATCGTTTAAACAGTTTTTTTGTTTGAAACAGGTCCTTGTGCCTGTTAAAATGAATGATAAAATTTCACTTCACCACAGCAGGACAAAGCATAAGCTAGTGAGAATGCAAAGTGGTTTAAAGTTAAGAGCAAAAAACTGCTATGTATTTCTCTTACTTGGACAGCATTCTTTTGAAATTGTCTGGAGATTTAGAGACATAATTTTGCTATTTTTTTAAAGTATGTTGATTAATCTTTATACTACTGTTAGTCAACCTCAGATAATTCAACTAGAAACCCTACATTAACCTGTTAAAGACATTGGTTCGATTCCATTCGTTCTAGCAACATTCTGTCTATTTTATATTAATAGTTGGTTTTATCTCCTGTGCACATATTTAAGTCAATATTTATTAAATTAGTTTTGCAGATTATGACGGGGGTTTACTTGTTTGCCTGCCGCCTTGTCTTGATAACTGCATATTGATTTCTTCTTTATATATAGGATATGATGCTTCAGCTGTTTCGGGGACTGGATTTTCTGCATTCGCATCGTGTGGTGCATCGGGATCTGAAACCCCAAAATATCCTTGTAACCAGTAACGGGCAGATAAAGCTAGCTGACTTTGGTCTTGCACGAATCTACAGTTTCCAGATGGCTCTTACCTCAGTGGTAAGTTTCTGAAGGTTTTTATTTTTCTTTTAACATAGCAGTGTGAACCGTGTCTAAAATTGAAGTTACTTGTGTCTCTGAAAATAATTGCTTTCCAGCCAGGATTGAAGTTGTTGTGATTACGCTGTACAAGTAATCAGTTACTGACTACTGCCTCTAAATTAAATCATGACTGATTACAGAGGGATAAATATCTGCTAGTTTTCTGAAACTCCCATCAGTCAAGCTTCTGTAGTGATACTGACTTCCTTTGTACATTAAGTCAGATGGGTACACTTAAAGTTTCTGAAGTATCCATTTTAAGACAAAGGTCTTGCTGAATCCCAGGTGTTTTGCCTGAAAAACTCCCACAGATAATTGTGAAAATGCCACACCATCATGCTCTGATTTTCCACTTCTGTGAATATGGATTCAGTGCTTCCTTCCATATGTTGCTGAATGATTCCAAATAGGGTTGTGCTGGAGGAAGCTCAAGTGGACCTGGCAGCCAAAATCACAGCTGTTTCTCAAGCCAGCTGTTAAAGAGCACCCTCAGTATGACCAGGCCTCCTGCCACTGTTGCCCCTCTCCCACCAGCCTTCCTGGTTGTCTTTGGCTCAGACATGAGATCACTTGCAGAAGCTTTAGCCCTCTCCTCCATTAATGCTGGAGGAACCCTGCCAGCTCCTCGCTTTTTGACCCCATTTCCATGCTTGCTGGCCCTGCCCCCAGAATCAGCTGCTGTAGCTTGGCACAGCATTTCTGGAGCATATTGAGGAGCTGCCATGCTGTGTACCTGTTGGGTATCTTTGGGGTTTGTTGCCTGCTCGTGATTTTTTTGTTTCCTTTTTCTGTTGTGAGTATCAGAACTGCCATAACTCTTATGATAAAGACAGAAAAGGGAGAACTGCTGAAAAAAGAAACTGAAAGAATCCAATTTGCATTTTGCGACGTATTGTAGAAGTTAGCCTGGCTCATGTTGATAAAAAGCAATTCATTCTTATTATTAGTTTGTGCAAGGATCTTCCCATTGTTATGTGATGTAACTATGGACATCCGGCTTCAGAGTGAATGAAGGCAGGAAGCAACAGAAAATTACATCATCCTGGTAAACAAAGGAAAGTATCCTTGTCACATAAAACATGTGTAAACCTGTCTTTTAGGGCTAGTCTTTTTCGTTGTCTGTAGGATGTAGTCTAATCCAAAGCTGAAAGAATCTGGCTGCTGAGATCAGGGAAGATTGGTCATGTGACTCAAAACAGACGAAAAGGAGAGACAGGTTCTTCCTGAGTTGCTCTTATTTTGTTTCCCAGTTATCAGTCAGTAGCACCTTCAATGAGTGTTTCTATTGATGCATAAAATTATTTAAGCTAAAATTGCAGAATGTTACAAGGTTTCCAGCAGGACATTTTTGTAAAGTTCTGCATGAAATGAGGAAAAATATGTATAGAACTGAGCAGGAGTTTTTCCATGATCATATAGCTGTCTTAGGAAGGAAGTTCATAAGACCCAGAAATCTACCACAGCAAAAGACCTGCTTGTAAGAGAACATTGCCAGGATTGCTTTGTAAAGTATGTACATTTGCTCAAGTATCTATTACTTGCATTCTAGAAATCATGTGTTGAAACCCATCAGCTGGTACTCTTGGTGCTGCTGCAAACAAGAGTTGTTCAGACTGAGGGATTATCCACATGCAAGTTTGTACTGTGTTCAGATAAGCATCCAACTGTCATTGCAGCTAAGATAGAGTATTGAAATAGTTGAATTATTCTGTGATCAAGGATAAATCAAGTCTATGGGCATAGACATAAGTAATGGCTTTCACACCTAGAACTTACTGTGTCATTCTTAATTTAAAAAAAAGGCATAACGTAACCATCACCATGGGCTTTTTAAGTTAAAAATTAATAGTTAAAAAGTTAAATTAAAAGTTAATAAATGTTTTAAAACATTTCATGTTCAACATCTTCAAAATAAACTTTTGTCTGGGTATGTAGAAAACTGTAGGGGTGTGTTGCTTAGAATGTGATAAATGTGGTATGGTTTTAAATGTCAGTCTTCACTGATTGCTGGTTAGAAACTTTTACGAAATGTGTTTTAGCTATCAATTTTCCTTTTCTGATTTTAACTTCTACCTTTGGCTAGCTGCTTAGATGTGCAAATGCTTTTTTTTTTTTACCTCCCTTGAAACTTAGTACAGGAAACACAGCTAAGCAAAACAATGCCAAACCCCCAAACTTCTGGTTTTTAAACATAAAGACATTCTTGACTTTACCATTCCAAAAATAGTCTAAAGTGCAGTTATTCACCAGGCAGTGAATTAACTTTCATGGACTTCAGCAAGACCAGCGTGTTTTGAAGTGTTTGCAGAAGAAAAGTGTTGCATTATAAAAGGCATGTATATGTCTACACATATATCAATTAATAAAAGTCATAGCTTGCAAAGATTTGCTTTGGATAGTGATAGTGCAGACAGCCCAGTGATAGCCTCACTATCATTGTGATCAATACAAGGGCTCTGCAGCGTTTCCTTCAGAGGAGAAGCTTACAGCAAGATAAACTACAAGAATCATCTTTTGAAGTATCAGACCATTCCCAAGATGCATCCTCATTCATTGCTCACAAAGAAACTCTTCAGATGGGACAAAACCAGGTTGCTGTAAAAGTAGCCCAGTAAAAACTGATCAACCCAAATGCTCTGGGTGCTGCAAATGTAACTTCAAAGCAGTCTGTCTCTAACAGCCAGTTATTTACACAGTGCTGAAGGATCCTTCTGGCAGACCGGTAGTCCAGGCATATTGCTGTCATTTAAAGAAACTTCTTGATATTTCTGTGAATGAAGAAAAGATTCAAACTAAGGTTACTCAGGGAGGCAGGGTGGAGATCACTGCTCCCAGCTGTGTTCAGACTGAGACCTGATACGGGTCTGAAATAACAGCACTAGAAAGAATGAGGTTGGGCGGGGGTGTCTCAGATGCTGGGTGATAGGGCATGCTCTTGGTTTTGTGCGAAGTTAGACTCTTTTTCAAGTGCTGGTCTTGGCCCTTAGGGAAATTTTGAACAGGCTTTGTGATAACAGAGAAGCTCCATAGGACAGAGGAGGTAGATTGATGTGACTGTAATTTTAGAGTTGTATAGCAAAAGCTAATGAACTGTCACATTTTTCCTGGTGCAGAAAAATGGGCACTCAGTTCTAACTTTCTCTGAGTAAAGGAGCAATTTGATATCCAGAAAATCTGAAGTTGTATTATCAAAAGGAATAATCCATTTATATATTTCTGTTGACTTTGACTGCATTAAAGAAAGGAAATGAAGCTGAATCATTGCATACAAGAATGTTAAGTGAGATAAGTGCATGCAGTTGTGATCAGAGCATCTAGGTGGAGCCGAGGCTGTCCAGCTCTTAAAACCTGGCCTGCATCGGGATCTTGAGTGAAACGGGCAAAATGTTAGTGTTTGTAACACAGTTGCAATACTTTCTTTGAAAACATGTGTGCTTTACCTTAGATGTCAGTACTACTGAGGGGTTTTTTTCCCCATAAAATGCCAACAAAATTGGTTTATGTCTTCCTTTTTAAAAAAATGCACTTGTTTTCAGATTTACCCAACACAGAAGGGAAAATAAATCACTTTCTCTGCTGATATTCTAAGTTGTTGAGTACTAGACCTGACTAAATAGATTTTTTAAAAAGAGAGGACACAAAATATTCTGCAGTTACTTTCAGTAAATAATTTTAGATTATGCTAGCATTTTATTTGAGTATTTCTTCAGGATAAAAACTTTCCATCCATTTCTGGCAGTCACTTCAGTGCAAATGGTTTACATGTCACATCATGCAAGAACTTGGATTTCATTTTGTTGGTATAGTAGCAAGGGAGCATAAAATAATTTTCACTAATGGGGCTTACTTTGTAAAAACAAATATGTAAGTTAGTTACAGCACAAAAACAACACCAAAAAATGACAGAAAAACTCTCTTGCAAACCCAGGCAAAGAATTTTTTTTGCTTTGCCTTTTTTTTTGTCTTTTTTTTCTCTTTTTTTATGGCCACATCTTCTAAGTGTCTTGCAGTCCAGCTTTAACCTGAGAGAAGATCCCTAAGTGGACCTGATTGAGCAATCTATTTAAAGCTCACAGTTACCATGAAACATCAGAGGAGACCTGTGGAAATTTAAGCAACCACCTGCCACTGGTTAAACTAAGTGTTAAAGAGTGTCCTAATGAAATCAGTACAAATCAGTACAGTGACACGTGATTTTATCTCATGCATGATTCAATAAGATCATAGCTCTACCCCCATCTGACAGGTGGAAGTGGCACTGTTTTGGTATGCACTTCACTGCTGTGAGGAAGCACATCACCTGAGATCTGGGCCCTCATCTCCAGTTCTTTCATTATGGTGCATTTGTCTAGTCCACCCAAATGTCCCTGAAAAGGAAAATGAGTCACAGACAGACACCCAGGAGATCAAAATATGTGGGTTTGAGCTTGCCAGTGCTGCTGCTGCTGAGAGTTTGTGGCTATTTAGAAGTGCAGTAAGACCAAAATTGTTGTCTTCCCTACTAATACACAGTTCTGCATAAAAAGTCCGTGTGTCTGGCTTTGTGAAAAAATTAGTGAATTTTTCTGATATTTTAACATCTGTAGGGATGTTTATTGCATCCTCCCAACACCCTCTAGGAAGGTTATTTCCATCACATAAAATGAGTCATTTATCTCTGGAGTCATCTTAAGAACAAAAATCATTATCAGCACGTTGATGGTAAAGTCTGCAGATGACTAAAAACATTTTAAGATATATTTATGATGGCTTGACTCAGATCAGATGTTCACTAAGAAGACGCAGATTTATATGAAAATAACAATGACAAAACAGATTGTTCAATGTCACAATATTAATCAAAGGGCAATATGGAAGTACACATTAGCAAAATTAGGAAATTAGAAGTTTCTTATTCATCTTTGTAATAACCGTGTAAGATAATTTTCAAAACCAACTTGATTTTTGTTGCCCATCATAAAAATCTTTAAATTTTTAAGGCTTGTCTGGAAGAATCATACCAGCTGCTCTCATAGAGACAAAGGTTTTATGACAAGGTTGTTACTTCTAAAGACATGTTCTAGAAATAATCTACAAGTGCTGTTTCACAGTCAGCATAAGTAGATGTAACATTTCTACTGCTGCTGAAAGAATGGCCCTGCTTTTGACTGCACGCTTCCATCACTTCCCTTTCTTTGGCATTAGTGGTTGCTCCCTTGCAGTCTGACTGAAAATGAGCCCTGTAGTTGCTAATTTTCTGGTGGCTTAGTAGATGCAAATCACTGCGTGGCCACATGACTGAAAGCACTGACACACAGGGAAGGGTGAGCAGAAAGATGAGGTCATCCACTCCCTAGACACCACCATCTTACATTTATTGGAGGCAGTTATGAAGCTGCATCTGAAGTGTTCAGCTGAGGCCTCAAATAACTAAAGTAACTCAAAGGCAGAAATGTTTTTCAAAACCTCACAGTTCATGCTGATTTACGCTGTTCTGACAGTGGTAGATGAACCAGTCAACTGGTTCATTTAAGGCTATTACTGTATCTGACTGTAACAAAACTTCTAAGGGCATCTGTATCAGTGTTTGAAGTATTTTTTACCCCCATGGTGCCAAGACCTGCGTTCAGTGCTCTGTGCTGTTCTCTGCAGCTGATGCCAGGACTCACCCTTGAGACCTGTCAGGAATGCAGAGAATGCAGCCCTCTGCTCTGATTCAGACCCAGGTTTATCATGAACCGTAAAAAGCCTATCTTTTAATCTTTCAAAGAAAGTAAATTATTTCACAGTAAACAAGCAAATCGGCTTCACATGAGAACATTTTCTGTGCCAGAAAACCCCTTTCCAGAGCTGCAAACTTTAGAATATTTGATATGTGAGAACAGAGTTTGTCTGCACTGAGCTGAGCATGTTTTGCAGCCCTGCAGCTGCGCCAGTGCAACCCTGCAGAATAAATTCACCTTGTGCTGGTGGAAAAAAGGAAAGGAGTTGCAACTTTGAGCACAGTTCATATCAGAACAGAGGAAGTTTCTGCTGGGCTGGACCAAAGGTTGACTATGTGCTCTGTCAAAGGATAACGTTCAAGAGAGGATGCTTAGGAGAAAAGAAACAGCTTTCAGCATTCAGAAATGTAGCAATTTCCAATGCTGGAGCTTGTATCTATATCGTTGCCTATAAAAATTACTGAAGTACCCATCCTCCATAAACTAATCTGCTTACTTTTTGAGCCATTTCTACTTTGGGCTATAGTTAGCTTCAGCACTATGAGAAAAGCTTTTTATTTTGTTTTAAATCTGATACCTGATAATATTACTTAGGTTCCTCTTAATTCTGCTTTTGTGAGGCATTGCCTTTTCACCTCAGGGTGAAATTTGGTGTCATTTTGCAACGGCACAGTTCTGTTGGTGCAAGAAAAATGTACTCACTGGAAATAGGCCTTCACATGTTGATGTGAAGATAAAATGGCATGTTCTCCTCTTCTCTTCTCTTCTCTTCTCTTCTCTTCTCTTCTCTTCTCTTCTCTTCTCTTCTCTTCTCTTCTCTTCTCTTCTCTTCTCTTCTCTTCTCTTCTCTTCTCTTCTCTTCTCTTCTCTTCTCTTCTCTTCTCTTCTCTTCTCTTCTCTTCTCTTCTCTTCTCTTCTCTTCTCTTCTCTTCTCTTCTCTTCTCTTCTCTTCTCTTCTCTTCTCTTCTCTTCTCTTCTCTTCTCTTCTCTTCTCTTCTCTTCTCTTCTCTTCTCTTCTCTTCTCTTCTCTTCTCTTCTCTTCTCTTCTCTTCTCTTCTCTTCTCTTCTCTTCTNCTCCCCTCCCCTCTCTTTCGTTTAATAAGATACAGTAGATGTTAGTAATGGTACAGTACTGCATTAGAGTTTCCAAAGAAATATCTGATGAACAGACTGAAGGATGTAGAACTGACTTTGTAAGGAACAGGCTGTGCTTAATCTGCTAAAATTTGGGGCAGAGATTGTAAAAGGGAGAAAGGAAGGGAGAAAATTACTACTGCGTATTTTCTCTATATTATAAAAGAGCATCCTGCTTTTGTGTGACCATACTTATGTCTCCTGTTTTCAGATGTAAAAATATATGGTGCATTTCCCCCCCACAGTGATTTACATCTTCTTTGTACAATTTTTCTGTTGATTTAAGTGGGTCTGTTTTCACATCTACTCCCAGAGATAACTGAGTGGGTTGGATTGTAAAAACAATTTGATTGTTTGACAAGGTCTCTCCCTGTGTATTTACAAAACTGTTCCCACATAATTTCAAACCATCCTAAAACACTAAAATACAGCCTCAGGTTATGCTCTTATCAGAGCACACTGAATAAGCAGGCATGGGCCTGTTAGGTACTTGAATGTGAGACATCCAAAGAAAGAGGAGCAGACCAAATAGCACACTCTCCTTGGAGCTCCTGCTAATCCACAGTGAAGGCAGGTGTCTGTACAGTGCTGACAGAAATGCTCTTAGGGCTTAATGTGTAGTAAAAATGAGTTGTTGACACTTTTTTGCAGTGGCAGGGAAGTAACTGTAAATGTTCTCTTCACACTGGCCGAAGTCCTGCTGTAGAAGGCATTTCTAATTGAGAATTCCCTTGTACAGGTACAGTCCAGGAAATTCCTCTTAGCCTAACAATATTTAGTACTTGTTCAGCATTGCTGGTGTGGAATTCTTGAGCTCAAAAAGAGAAGAGCTGAGAAATCATCCAGTCCAGTGAAACAAGTAAGATTGTTCTCTATTGCGTTTCTCATGTTTTTCCCCATAACTTTAATGTGCCAAGAAATAGAGTTTCCATCACTTCCCATGGGACCATGTTCCAAAACCTCTGTATAATCTCTTTCAGAAAGTTTCCTTGATGTCCAGCCTTCAGTGTCCCATTCTTAATTTAACTGCATTATATTCGTTGTTATTATATGCTAAATGGTGACCAATGCCTTGTAGTTGCATTAAAAAGGTCAGTTACCTATAGCTTTAATACATTAATCCTTGCAAAATATGGTAAGATAAATCATTTGATAAATAGTGGAAGTATATTAGTCTTAGATTTTCCAGATTTCAGTAAATTATAGGGCACTGAAGAATTAAACTAGATTTCTCTAGATTTCCCAGATTCAGCATTTCAGTGGATAAATCCAGAGGAAGATATGTTACACAAAAAGAATTACTGAGCTACAAGATTAATTCCTCAGTTTTGGGATCTTACAAATAGCTTGGTAGCAAGATGCAGAGATCACATATGGACTATGAGTTACCATTTAGAGGCATGAAAAGAGCATATGAAAATACAGACTGTTACGTGTAAAATAATTTATAAGAAAAAATAAAATACTGATGCCACAACACAAATTAGTTGATCCGACCTCATCTAGAATACTGTAAGCTGCTGTTTCTCTGGGTTGAGAGATGTTTTTGAACAGGAACAGTCACGGCGAAGGACATATTTCTGTGTGACAATCCGAGAACAAGGGACATTCTTTTCTGTAAGGCAGGAAGAATCTGAATTACTTTAACAAAATGAATCGTAACAGTACATATAATTGATACCTAAAAACATCATCAAGGACCCAGATGGTGAGAACCCGTTAAAAAACCAATGATGGCATGAGAACTAGTTAGTTTAAACTAACTTACATAACTTTAAATAACTTCTGTCAGGAAGTTAGAAAACAAGTAGTGAGATTCTGAAGCACCCTACTGAACCACCTAGCAAAATTCATTTTCCAAAGAAAGAAACAATGAAACTTTATTAAGATGAGACAGAGCACGTAATGAAGGTGGTCTTCAAAACCAAAGGAGGCTTCAGTTTAAATAAGGGCTATGAAAGAACAAAAAATTAAAATGAGATGTAAAAGAAAGACCCTTCACTTAAGAAGCAAAAATACAACCTGAAAGTTTCACAAGTAGGGATGAAAGATGATCTGAAAGCAAGAATTGAATCCTTGTTGGGACAGCAAGTTGAAAAAGACCAGATGGAGTGGAAAGTCTGGTTGCAATGTTCCCCATCTGGAAATGGGATGAACCTGGTGAGTCACATCAATGAATGACAACCAGCCTGACTGCTGAAAACCTGGTCAGACCTTCCATGAAACAGGGGATGCCAGAAAAGCTTGGATAAACTTGGAAGTAGCTAACAAAAATAACCTTCAAAAAGGACTTGAGCAGAAAAATCAGCACATGCAAGTAAGCAGGAACATAGACTACTGTGCAAGTGAAGTAAACACCTGGACATAAAAATGAACCCATCAGGAGACTGATGTTTATAAAGTTTATAATTTTTTTACCTTTTATGCATCCTTTAGACTTACATTTTCCTGGCTCAAATAGTAAAAATTCCTACTGAAAATCCCAGGGAAGCTTATTTTCAGCATTGTATGCTGTATGTGTGGTAAGGCAAACGAGCAGAAATGAGACTTCTGGTAACCTTTCTAGGTAGCCCAGATGTGACAGTGCTTCAGAAAATATACTTGGCCTCAGCTGCTCAGGTCCACTGTGAGGCCACGATATATATGTCAAGGATAGCCATCAATCCAAGCAGGCTTGGATACTGAAAGCTGCAGAGAAGAAGAAGAGAGATACGCCCAAGGACACTTGCATTCATATGACACACAGATAAAGCAGAGGCTGACAGTGATGGGATTTTGTAATCAAGGTAAAGCAAAGAAGCCAAAAGCACTCTGGGGATCTGTAAGATTTGCCATGGAAATGAAATATTTTCTTATTGAAAGGAATCGGAAGAGGATACAGTTATAACAGAATCTGCTTGTCTGAAACTCAGAACAATTCTATGTTTAAAAGACAATGGAAAAAGAGATTCTGATCAGATAAACTACATTTGTTTGTAAGTAGTAAAAATACTATGGTTTATAAAACAGGAAAAGGTCACATAAGTGCCAAGATTAAGAAATAATTCAGTTAAATATAAGTGTCATGAAAGATGACTGCAGAATGCTTTTCAAAAGTACAAAACCAGCCAGGACATATTAGTATATATCAAAAACTCCCAATATAGTTCAGTAAATTGCGCCTGACTGAAAATCAGACCTTGGAGGTACAAGTAGGGACTTGAGTTTTTGTTTAGGTCTGTCAGAGGAGTAGCAGTAGTTAAAATTGGTCTAATAAAATGTATAACTGGTTCTATGAAATATGCAAAATGGTCATAGATGAGTTACTGAATGAGACATGCTAAAAAAATTAAGCAGGAGATTTGAAAATAAAACTTAAAATTGTTCTAAAATGCACAAAGTTGTCTACTGCAAAAGTCTATAGAATTCAGCTGTGAGTCAGAACAGCTAAAAGAGCAGATAAATTAACCATTGCATTGGATTTTGCTATTTCTGTAATGAATGCAAGGCAAACTTGTTCTACAGATACAGTCTATGAAAATACGCTTTAAACTTGTGATCAGCATGGAACAGCTGATTTGTGGATAATTCGTTTGCAGTCAGCAAGTTGTTATGCTCTCCAGGGCAACTATCATAATGACATCGGCATCTTGTAGTAGCTTTCCAGTAAAGAAGAAAAAAATTATTAAAAAATGGAATTACTGCATACTATTTGAAGACTCAGTACATTTTTGCTTTTAAGGTTCAGAGTGATTTGAAACAGGATCAGAGTTTTCATCATTTACTGGTCTCAAGTGACAAAGAACAGATGATAAAAAGAAAAAACCAAAACAAACTAGCATTAAGAAACATGAGCAATTAATCTGCTAAGCACAGAAACAGGAGAAAACTGATGCAAAAAAAAGGAAGGAAAACAACCACCTGCAAGTTCATGCTTATTCAGTTCTGAGGTCATGTTGTGGATTTAAATGAGGAATAATGATAATAGGGACTTTCTGCTTAGGAAGGAGGAGATATTTTTTTGATTTAACAATGATATAGGTTGTACCATGTGGGCCCCATGCAAGATTGTAACCATGGAAACCTGCCATTTAAACAGCTAGCTCATTGTTCACCAGCAGGAAAGAAAAAATAAGTTTTGAAGAAATATGTAGAAAAAGACATGTGCTTTCAGCTAGTTCTTGGGTTTTACCCTTAGTTATGATTCAGAAATGAGTGCACCATATTTTTTATGGGTATTTTCATCCAAAATTAATACCCTTATCTTAAAAGCATTGTTTATTACAGTGAATAAATAGTACCCTTAATGCTGTACTACTTGCTTTACACCTTAACTGTTACAAGTATATAGTTTTTAGCAAGTCCAAAGGATGGGAAAAAAAGTACAGTATCAAAAAAACTTAGGAGGCAATTCAGAGCAAGAGTTCTTTGGCTGGGACAGGAGCAGTTAAGTAGCTAGTGGAAAGACAGTCCACAGTATTTCTTTCTCCTGTACTGCACAGGTTCTTCTCCTATACTTAGGGTGAATGACCTGGGTTTGGAAGAAACATTTTTAACAGCTTTATTCCTAGCACAGAGGATCTGAAAAAGCATATCTTCTGTTCTGCGAAACAGGAGGAAGAATGCCTAGTGGATGATGAAATGCTTCCAAAAGAGGTCTTTTACCGTGCACACACAATCTATGAATGGGGGAGTTTCCACTGAAGGCAAGAAACTTGCAGCTCTACAGAACTGTCAGCTCCACAGCTACTCACCTGTACTGGACATTAGAGAACATTTATTTATGCATTTCAACATTGCAAAATGATTTGAGCTGAAAAGCTGCATAAGTTAACAAAAGTCAGACTCTTAATTTTTTGGTATTGGAAGTAGTTCTTAAGAGTTCTTCTCCCTTCACTTACTACTTTCTAAAACCCTTTCAGAACCGTTTTTGCTCATACTGGGTACAAACCCTAGAGCTTACAGTTCCATGACAGTATTGACACAGAAACACCACAAGTTTGGATGATGATCATATCTTATGCCACTCAACAAAATCCAGACATTTAGAGTTGCATAAATCTCTACAGTATCTTCCCTGTCATTTCTATGAGAGAAAGTTTGAGGATAGGACAGATTGAGCGCCTTGGTGAAGTTGTGATTGCAAGTGCAGCATTAAGTGGAACCATGAAAAATACTGGCAAAAAAAATACATCCTCAAAAGATTTTTATGTTCTCTTTTCATGTAGTTTATGGAAGGGTGGATGTTTATGGCTTATCCACGGGCAGCTGGAATGATCCTCTGCTCAATGAGAAGCTTCCAGATAGGAGCATTATATGTGAGATGAAAAGTTTTTTGGCATGTGGAATTGAAAATCGTCTTTGGATAACACAGTAGTGATAGCAGATGGTATTAGTCTGGAAGTTAAAGATGAGATACAGAATCTGCAAAGAGTGTGCAGAAACATCAGGTGATAACTACAGGTATCAGTGAAAGAAAGAAAGAAAGATTCAGCTGTGCTTGTTAAACTGTTCCACATTTTTGGACCGGGAAATCCTTTCTTAACCTAGCGGAAGAATTTTATTCAGTGGAGGGCACAGAGAAAATGGAAAACAAGTGCAGGATATGTTATGCTATGGTTGTACAGCCGTGAAGTAGCTTCCCAAAAGACATATCCAACTTGCTACTGTATCCTTGAGAGCCACAGTGAAGCACACCGCTACTGATGTGTTTGGACCTCGGAGTGGGGAAGCCGGTCAGGCAGTGCTAGATGGTAGTGGTAGGCAATTTTTGGAGATGGCTGAAGGTAGACAAAGTAAGGAACCAAGAGGCCTGACAGTAGCAGACATTGTAATGAGTTAATTCTTCACTACTTGCGGGATCCCAGGCAAGTTGCACACAAGCATAAGGGAAAACTTATGTCAAGAATCCACAGTTTTGAAGCTTTTTGTACAAAACAAGAGTTTAGCTGTGTACCTCTGTAGAACGGCAGAAAAGGGACTGGAATCAGCATCTAACATTCATTCTGATGGCATATAGAAATCATTGAACCTCTAATGCGCCTCAGCATTCATTTTGTCTAGGTACAAGCTAATAATCTACATTTACGTCATGTACATTGCATGGATCTGCAGGGTCCATGATTCTCCTTACAGGAATCAGATTATGAGCTTTCCTCTTTCTGAGCAAAAATTGGTGATAATGTCAAATAAAGTAAAAGTACTCGATGGCTTATTACATGTGCTAAAGTTTTTTAAAAGGGGGCGTTGATAGTGTCCCAGAGGGCTGGGAGAAATTAGGGGTTAGAAATCCATACTGAAGAGATTCAGAGTGTAGTACTGTCCAACACTGAGCTGATTAAATGGAGTGGTGAATGGGAAGTCAAGAGATAGATCCCGTAACAGATTCTGCCAGTTGTCCAACCAAGCCCCATTGAGCACCTATCAGATATATGCACACTGCCAAAAGAAAGTTGAAACAGCTGTTGTAGTGATACCTTCCCAGTTAGGATAAAACTATAACGGTGTGTCCCAGACATTATTGTGTTACTGTTAAAACCAAAAGCCATTTCTTGGAGATACCTGAGAAATATTTGAAAGGAAATGGAGAAAGGAAGAAAAAGCGTAAGGCAACTTGGAAGGCCATGTGAATATCTCCTGACACAAAAATACTGTAAGTGGGGTTTATCTGACAATATGTGGACATCTAACTCTTAAGTTACTTCACTGAGTAAGTTCCCTAGTAGTAATCAAAAGTAATCTCCTAATCAGTGTAATCAGTAGAATAATTTACCTCAGCTTAAGCAGGACGGTAAACATAGACCAGACTCCAAAAGTACCTACTACTTTCCACTGGTTGTCGAAGGTGACAAGTTCAGATGTGAGTATCTACATGGTACTCAGACCTTAGGTCAGCTGAGATGCATCCAGCCCAAGTCAATCCTGATACCATTACCATTTTGGCTTTTGATGCATCATAAAGAACACAATTTTCAAGGATTCTATCAAGATATGGGCAGAGCTGAAACAGCTTTCCCTGAAATGAAGACTAATTGAAGCATTAAAGCAGTGGTATGTTTTGGATAACTTTTTAAAAGCAGTTAAGCACTTTTGTGCAATATATAGCTGAAGTGATATGAACTATTACCAAAAATACATGACATACGCAGGACCAGTTAGGAATCTAAGCTATGTGGGTGAGCAGCTTTGACTGAAATCTGAATGGTAATGCAAAAGAGCCAGTGATGTTTGAGAAGGTATCTTTGAGAGTGAGAGGAGCAATGGGAAGCAGTGCACGAATGCAGACACAAAAGTCACAGACATCAACAGGAACATATACAGCAAAATGCTGAGAAAGCTGAGAGCTTCTGGGTCGAGTACTTGGAATAAGTCCTAGAGGAAAACTATATCCTCCTGTTTTATTTTTTAGGAAAACAGGACTTTCTACACCTTTTTATGAAAACAAATGCATGACTTCCATCATCATTTCACATCTTCTTGCTCCTCCTCACCTATCCTGTAAAAATTAATGAGTTCCCTATTTTGATTAAATGTTTAGGCAAAAGATACTATAAATTAACACAGCCTTAGGGTGTTGTGTCTTTGAAAAACAGGGAAAGTTTTGTATATGTATACATTGTTATATACATAAGAGAAGCATCTTGGGCATAAGAAAGTGAAAGGCTGTGAGAATCTTACTATCCCTTAAAGAAAGGTATGAGGTTGAAAATGAAAGTTATCAGGGTCTGGCAATGTATGATATCTTTGGGAGTACCATAAGTCAGTTGAGGATTTCTAGAGTGGAATAAACATCTTGTAATACCACTCATGGCAATCGTTTTCAGAGAATAATTACATGATAATTTTTAATCTACTTGGAAAGTAGCATTGAGGTAGATACAAACTAAGTGCCAGTTTATGTTAGCACTTCTACTGACTGGCTTCATGAAACAGTCAAACTCACCATTTGGTTCCCTCTCCAGTAAAGTCTGGCCCTTCTTAAGTGACAGTGAACAAAAATTTTAACTCTTTTACAAGGTAGTCTGCAGAGTATGGAATACTACTAGGTTTGGGGGGTTTTTCACAAGATGTTAAGACCATTCATGGAAACACGGTTGTTTCTGTGGTTGTTTAAATGCTTTCTGTTGAACAGCGTGACTGAGTTTTTGAAGTGCAAGACAGGAGCATGACATGGATTTATTGTTAGAGTGCGTGGAGTCATGTTGAAGGTTTTAAAATTCCTGTAAAAAAACATATAGGAGAAATTTTGAATTTTTTTTTATTGGCGGGGGAGGTGTATATTTAAGGTGCTCTGTTGGAATCAAATTATAATCAAACACACTTTCCTGTACTATATTTTTAAACACCTTTAGTGTGAATATTTGAGTCCATTTCTTCTAATATTCCTTAAGAATGATATCTATTTCTTATGTCCATTTGAGGCAGAGCAGTGTTGGCTACCTTGCAGATATATTACTGATCATTTAAAGGAATATGTTTCCACCACTGGTGCTGTAATTTCATTGACAGTACATCTCAGAAAAAAAGATGTAGCTGATGCTTTTTAACCCTGTTTTTTTTGTGTATACATCTTTCCACGTGATTCTTCAAAGTTCTGCTTCATATTGCATTTACAAGGACAGAAACAATCGAGCCATTCTTAAAATACAAAAGAAGATTACTGGAAAATTTGAAAATCTTGATGTGAAGTTTAGTATGCTGGGTTGATCTGGGTGCCATGTTACATTAAGAAAAAACACGTCTTAAAACATGCTCACTGTAACATCGAAACAGAGAGGATCAGAGGTGGATACATATCTTCTTAATGTGATGGTATTTTCCTTGATTTTGTTTACGTATTTATATTCTTGCTCCATGAAATGAAAACCAGCTTGGAAGCATAGCTTAAAAGTTGAAAATGCTTTACTGGTTTACATTTTCTTATGGCTATTGCAGTAGGTCATAATAGCCACATACTTCAGCTAATATAAATCAGCAAGGCTTCAATGAACTAAGCCAATTTATAAGGCAAATAAGAAGGCCTGTCTTTAAATCAACAGTGAATTTTGTATTTGGTTTGGTTTTTTTTTATATTTAAGATTTTTGCTTAAATGTCTTTTAGTCTCTGTTACTGTCTGATGCTGCTCAGACAGTATTGCTTTGAAATGAATAAAATTATTTAAGTTAATAAAGGCACAGCTGCCACTGTAGCTTGATAGATTTAAATAATTTGGGACACTGAAGACATCGTGCACGTTATGTAATTTAATCATTAGAAGAATGAAATAAGGAGGGACCCGTGCATGGTATCAGTTCTTGTGGGAAAATATGCTTCATTGACTTACTGGCACTGTTTTGGAATGTGGCATTTAAAAGTACCTTTTTACAGTAGGAAAGAATTTGGTCAAGAATAAACAGTCTGACCTTGTTAAATGAACCAAAGTCAGTGCATAACCTAGTTTTAGAAGACTAGTTTTCACCAGTCTGTGAAAAAAAAAATCAGTTTAGGAAAAATGCAACTAGATTTTCTAGAGAAAAAATCACATTGATTGAACAGAGTGGGGCAAACCGCCCTGGTTTTCCAGTATGGACTTACCTGGTTTGTGGAAAGTTGGCTTTGAGGTTTAAACTTGGTTTGAACTGTAATTGCAGAGAACATTAAAAGCACTTCACATTGTAAAGTATCATACAATGTAGCCAGATGAATTCAAGTCATTTATGGGATAAGTGAATAATTTTCAACAGAAATCAAGGCCACTTGTATTACTATCAATATCTGAAAAGTTAAAAACCTTGAGTTTGTAAGAAAACTATGTTTATACTATGAACTAAGTTGTAAACACAAAGCTTGGTATTTGCGGATGTAGTAATTTGACTAGCAAGGACCTTTTGATACAAATGAAGAAGAAAATTATGGCACTTTGGTTTTAGCTTCAAATTTTGCTGATGGGAAACTGGCATGGTAAACTGGCACAATAACATTGAATCTCCATGCTATGAAATCGTAGCTTCCATGCAGTCAATGGAAAACATCCTTTTAACTTCACTGTGGCCAGAATCTCATTCCAGGTTTTCATATTGTGTTCGAAAAATACAAACACGTTCTGTGAACAAATATTCAAGCTGCTTTGGAGGAGTGGAGTATACAAAGAACAACAAGGGCTTTGGGAAATGGTATTGATATAAGTGTCTATCCAGTTCATGGTTTTGGACACAAAATTCTCACTGGTACTTTGTAGAACACAACCCTCTTTTTCTTTTTGACATGACAGTGCCAAGTTAACTTATTAAAACTCTCAAGGCCTTGCCAGTGATCCATTTTTTAATGCAAGAGAGAATGAAAAATCTTACGATGGCTCAAGAATGTGAAATAACAGTGAAAGACATTGTTGACTAATACTTCTGAGTGCATCATTTAAAACTGTAGTAGCCAGTTGAGAATTATTGCTGTGTGAAAGTGAAAATGTATCCATAAGTTCAGTTATCAGCAAAACTGCTGAAATAGTAACATTTCAATGCTATAGAAGGAAATTTGATGCAAGTAATAGATGCAACTGTTTAAAAGCAGGTTACATAAAGCAAATGAATTCAAGAAAAAAAAATGTTTGCATCAGGTGAATTCAGATTAAAATTAGAAGGCGTATACATTAGGTTTTGACAAGTTTGAATGAAGAATCTGTATTAAACCACAAAAGAAGAAAGCCTGTCTCAATGTAAACACCATTTTCAGTTTTTATAGTCAATGTAAACATCTTCCGAAGTTAGCCTGAGTTTCCTGAATTCTGTCTCACTCTACTTTGTGTTTACAACATCAGCTATATATTTACCCTGCAGAGATTTTTTGAGGCCCTCGAGGGGGTGGAGTTCCCGCCCTGCTGTGAGGAGGCTCTGTGCATTTTCTATGTATAGTCACACGTGACATCGCCCTCTGCACTGCTCCAGTATTGAACCATAGGGTTCTGAAAATGGAAGTCTTACACAGCTGAATGCACATCAGAATGATAATCTGTATGCACAGATTATCCTGTTTTGTAGTTTTGGATGTTAACTCACAGAAAAGCAAGGACAGAAACTACAGCTGTTCTTAGAATTTACAAGCAGTGATAAGATACTGTCATCCCCAACTTTGGTTCTTGTTTCCCTTCTGTTCTCGGTGCTGTTTGTCATCCAGATTTGTCCAATAGCTCCAGCCCTCACCTTTTAAAAGAAATTTGGTTCTTAAGAATGGATTCACCTGGAAAGGATTAAGGAGCTATTTTTTACCCGTGTCAACATCATTAGTGTGCAGCATAGTGTGCAAAGACCGGGTTATCTGAGAGGGGAACTGCTATGCTTAAGTAGAACTTATTTTTTCTGCAGCTGATACACTACAAGTGTAATCTGACCCTCACACTATTAGCAAGTCAAATGCATAAATCCTTCCAAAACTCTTAGATTCATATGGAACTGAGGAAGCTCTTAGACTGACTAGAAATAAAAACGTTCATGGTAAGTGAATGCTAATTCTTCTTTATATTGAGTACCTCTATCACTTCGTATACTGTGTTACCCTTCATGCTAGGTACTCCACTAGTAATTTTTTCTTACTATTTTTCATGCCAAGGGATGAAAAAGTTCTTAATAAGAAGACTATTAGTATCTTCCCATATCATAGGTTGTCAGAAATACACAAAATGCCTGAGGCTAAGTCATATTAAAAATCAAAGAGTTTTTATTTTCCCCTGTGCCTTCAGTAGCTTCACAAGCAGTGGTAGTAGGCTACAGTACAGTACAGTAAACTAGAATAAAAAAATGGAAGGCGTTTTATACTTCGTCTTGAAGAACAGTAAAATGTGAAGGGATGGAATCATATATTTTGTATTTCGTATGCATTGAAATAGGCTCTCTGATCACTTGCTGCTTTCTATGAAGTAAGTCAGGATTTCAGTACAGTTGATATTCAGGTCTTGTTTTTCTTTTTCTGTGTTGCTAGTCAGATCATCATGACAGAGAAGCTTTCACCTTGTACCTTGAGAAGATGTCCACATTAGATTTTCTTTTGATGTTGCTCTGCACTGCTGCAACCTCACTTTGAGTCCTTTGTGCAGTTTTGAATAGTATATAAAAAAGACATTAAGCTATAAAAGAGTGTCCAAAGGAGGGCCTCAAGGATGATGAACAGTCTGGAGGTGAAGTTTTATGAGAAGTGACTGAGGTCATTTGGGCTGTTCATCCTGGAGGAGAGGAGACTGAGGGGAGACCTCATTGTGGTCTTCAGCATCCTCGTGAGGGGAAGCAGATGGGCAGGTTCAGGTATAGATCTCCTCAGTCTTGAGACCAGTGACAGAACTCAAGGAAATAACATGAAGCTGAGTCAGGAGAGATTTAGGTTGGATATTAGGAAAAGGTTTTTCTCCCACAGGGTGGTTGAGCACTGGAACACGCTCCCCAGAGAGGTGATCGCAGCACCAAGCTTAACAGTTCAAGAAGGGTTTGCACAATTCTCTCAGGCACGTGGTGTGATTTTTGGGGTGTCCTGTGCAGGGGCAGGAGTTGGACTCAATGATCCTGATGGATCCCTTCCAGTTGAGCATATTCTATGCTTCTGTGATAAACATGAGTAGCTCCACAGACAATAGCTGCAATTAAGCCCAGAAATCTGAAAAAACAGCAAGAGTATTGAATAGACAACCATACCTGTTGGATCTAACATTTTCTTCTGAGGATTCCGTACGTGTCCCTTAAGCTGTAGACCCATTCAGAGGTATGAGCATAAACCTCTCAATAATTCCTGATGTGGCATGTGCTAAAATGGAGAAGCTCTTTAATCCTGATTGAACGTTCATTTCAGGACTGAAATACCCTGCTCTGAACACTGCTTTGGGTATTTCCAAGAGTTAGTGGGTCTGTGTAAGCACTTTGTCCAGGTGAAAAGCTCAGCAGAACTGTTCCTGCGTGTTTCCACCACAGTTTTCAGATGGAACAGGTATTTTTTCAGTTTTATAGTTCTTAGACTGTAAAGGATTTCAGATTTGGTCAGTGGAATGGGAAGTTACAGCACTGTCCTGTCAGGCTGTGGTCATTTGGAGAAACATCAGGAAAGAGCTTGTCTGCAGTTAAGCTTTTGCATCATAATCCACTCAGCAGAGACGATTCCTTTGAGACTCCGTCGTCATGGAACAGAACATCATTGTGTTACAAGCTGTACAAATTTGAATCAAGATCTGGTTTTCTGTTCGAAATAAGATCTGTTTTCTTTTTTGAAGACATTTTACCTAATTATGTATTTACGGCCAAGCATTAAATTTTTCCATTATAATAAATTCCTAGTTAAATAGTTAACAGACTAATTTTTCCAATTAGTCAGCATAATTATTTTAATCAAGGATTTTAACATTATCTCCAGTTTCAGAGGAAAGGTTTCTTTATGGGAGTGTATTACTCTCCTTTGAAATTTATAAGCATCCAGATGTGTATTTATGCATATTGCTTTTCGTTCTAATGGTTTTATCCTCTGAGCAATGTCATTAAAATTAATGTAAATTTAATTACTCCGTTTTTACGTTAGTATTTAAGCTTCTTTGCTCAGGAAGTGAAAATGGGGAATAATCTGGAAATCCTGGGAGGAGCTTGACCTCTGTTACATCTTAAATTACTCATCATAAGTATACTGCAGTATTTTTTTAATTGTAGGGTTCTGACTGTAATGCAGTCCATCCTATCTCTTTCTTTGAATTCAGCTTAGCACAGTTCCTAACATCTTTCTTTCTCACAAAAATTGTTTATTTTACAGCACATCCATAGCAGTCTGTAGAGTACATTCAGGGAATTAGGAGAAAAGAGCAAAAAGAAATTGAGGCAGCGTAAAAAGACCAGGACAGTCAATGCATTGACAGGAAAAATTAGGCTACACTAAGTAAAATGACAATGCTTTTTTTTTTGTTGCATTATACTTGGTTGGGTTTTTTAAATTTCTTACTGCTTTAGGCCAAGGAGTGTTTGAATTCACTTTTATTTCCAGTTACTGCTTTGCCTTCTGGACAGAAGATGCTCCTTTTTTATATGCAAGCAGTTTAATTTGACACATAACTGGAATTCTTTCATAGTGAATATGTGAAATATTATACCCTGAATATGCAATTAATATGAAAAATGTAATCTTTTTGTTATATTCCCTGCTAAAGGTACTGAACAGGCAGAATTGTTCCAACTCAATTAAATGCTATTTTATTACTAAGTTAAAGACTTTCCATTTTTTAAGTCTTGCCCTCATGTAAAACATTCTGACTTGTTACACTATCTTCTTGCTTAAGTGACCACAACAGAGAATTTCTTGTGCTACTTTCCATTCCTGTGATGGGTTGATGCATGAACTAATCAAACCACTAACGTATATGTTGATCACTTGTAGACCTAACATGGCAGTATACCTGTTTAATGAAAGATAAATGAGTGAAGTTCAGTAACAGTTCCTCAGTTGCCATAGAAACCATTCCATCTTATACAGGATACTTGAGTGTGTTTGGGCCCCCATCCTTTGATATGCCAAGTGGCTGTGAATCCGTAATGTCCTCATCACCTATTGAAACTGCAATCAAAATCGGGCAATAAGAATTTAATGCTGTCTTGAACGCAGGCAGTTTCTACCTTAGCTTCATTTACTCGAATTATAACCTACTACAATTTGATTCCTTTGAATGGGCTGTAGTAACTAAAAGGTGAACTACCCACGTGGAATGTAGGGCCCCAGTTCAGTGTGCCGAAATTAAGTCACACGGTGGGACCTTAAAGCATCAGATGTTTTCCCTTGCAGTCGAATGCACTTTTTGAGTTGTAGGGAGCAAACTTTTGCATCATGTTAGCCAGTTCAACATTGGTCTAACCTAAGAGAAAAAATGCCACAATCTTCCAGGAAAGCAGAACTGACAAAGCACTGCCTATACACCTAACCCTGCACCGCCAAAATCCCAGCTGACACAGTATTTTGAGTCATATGCTGACCTTACTGTGAAAGGGAACTTCAATTAGATGTCTATTGTGTTTTCAAATACAGAAGAATGGCTTTGTGTTCAATGGATTACCCCACTGATTAAGACAAGGAAGCAGATGCTGCAGGGGCGTATAGAGGAAAGAATTTAACTTCTCCCATTTTATTATAATTCAGAATCTATTCCATGTACCAGACCAATTAATACATAAACTAAAAGCCTGCCAGCATGCTCAGGCTGTGTGAATTTCCCAATAGACGGAGGTACTGGTACCTATGTGTAATGAAACCAGCACCTTCCATGTCCCAGAAAGCAGATAGAAAGGATGGGGGAGGGAGGAGAATCATGAAGGGAAGTCTTTATTTTCCTCTTTTCACGTGAAGGTTTATAATTAAAGGGGAAAGTAAATTAATTACATGAATATTAAAAGGTTACTCTTCTATTCTAACATTTGGTCACAAGTTGTCTAATGAAAAGGAATGCAGGCTGGAGGGCTGCCATGCCTTTGCTTCTTTCTGCAGAGGGCCACAGGCTGAAGCAGTGATTGTGCGTGACAGATTCTGGGAACAATGAGCCTGCGCACAGATCATCCAGATGGAGCATGCTTTTCTAAATTACACCAACAACAGGGTGGCCCACAGGCAAACAAAATAGTTAAACAATACATAATAAAGTTTTTATTTGGTATTTCCTGTGAGCCTCTGCCAGTTGCCAGGGAGTGTACTGTATTTTTCTTTTGCTGTATTAATTGTTGACCACAACTGGCAAAGACCCAAACTAGCAGGGACAGATAAGGGGGGGAAAATGGCATCTGGACACTAAAGCCTCAAGTGTACTGGGAAAAAAAAGCACAAAAAATTACAGCATATATCTGGAATTTTCCAACTAACGATGTGCGGATGTGGTAGCGCTAGGGAAAAAGAGCCAAACTGAGCCTGCTTTGTTCACTAAGAGAGGCCCCCCTGTAACATTCCTTTTAGCTGTGCATATTTTGGCTTCAGTTCTGCAGTTTTAACTATATACTGTGTATGGAGCAGTTCAGTTGTTGTTTCATGAATCTAATGATTTTGTTACAAGAAATAATGCATATGCATTGTTATTGTTGTGAGGTGTTTGAACAGAAGCTGGGTTTTAAATGTTAAATCAGAGATGTTAAGTTTCCAGAGGGAAGAGGGAGAAAAATTCATTAAATACAACCCATCACAGCAACAGCTGCAAGAAGGAGACCCTCAGTAGCAGTGAATGCTGCCTTTTTAAACTCATCAATGAAATCAGACCTTACAGTTATCTGGTTTAGGGAAAAGCCCACAGTATAGCATTAACACTTGGATAAAAACAGAAGGCTGCATAAACATGCTAGTTTGATACCATTTTTCTGTTTTCTTTGTCTTTATAAACAGTTAAGGTGTTGGCATCTTTTTAAGGAAGTTTTATACTCCTGATTTACTAAATGCAATGTCGTAAGTCATTTTGCTTTACTGGTATTTAGCAGAGAAAAGAAACAAGAACAGATTGCAGGTATTAGGCCACCTCTCCAAAGAAGATAGAAGTTGGTGTGAAGGCTGTCAGTATGTATAGAGAGGAGAAGCAGCTGCACTAGGCAGTGACAGGGTTTGCAGCTACAACAGGTTCAGTTGATGAGAAATAAGTTATTGTTATGAGCTTAAGTTGTCCTATATTTATACAGCATTTTTAGATGTACTTGGACCATCTTCCAGTGATCAGGTGCCCCTGAATTACTCATTTTTTACTAATACTTGTGCTGTTTCCTATGCATGGATGCCTTCTTCATACCCTTATAACAAACCATTGTGTATCTTATCACATGTGGAAACAGATTCTTATTCTCTTTAAAGACCCTCCACACATTATAGATGTCCCTAGTGGCATCTATAAATGTAATTTATTCACTATTAGGCATGTCAGTTGGAAACAAGCTGTCAAAGTGGTGTAAAAGCAGTAGATGAAGAAAAGGGTCAGGTCTATGGGAGAGATGAGTACAGCTTGCTCCTGATCGCTGCCGGGCATGAGTCTCTCTTAAGTCCCCTAAGTCAGCAAAGTTCAAGAGCAGGCCCATGCTTAAAAACATAGATGTACCGATACCAAAAATACATTCCAAATTACAGATTTGCCTTTTTTTCCTCATAAAAATCAAAAATCATACGTGTGCATGTAGTGAGCTGCTACTCATTGCGAAATACTTACAACGTCGCAGGAGGTCAGATTAATTAGAATAGGCTTCATTTCCCTTGAGTACACTGGTTCCTTCTGCAGTCAAGGACAACGAAAGTCTTTTAAAGTTTGAAAAATAAGTTGATTTATAGATCACTTATTATGGGAGTGGTGTGTAATCTACTTTGTACTTGCCTGAGATGTAATTGATTAAAATTACCCTTGTGCCTGACATGTGAGATACAACACATAGATAGGATTCTTGTGTACAGCATTTCCCAGTCGACTGTTGCTCATCCCAGGTCCTACAGACAGGAACAGCAAGACAGTTAAGAGAGGTCATCTCCAGTACTCTACATTATTTTTCAGCCTGAAGATTACACCCCAGACTTGTATTAAGAAATACTGTTAGTCTCTACGTAAGTGATTTCAAGGCTTCAAGTTGCTAGACTAACACTTCAATTATTCAGAAGCACTAGGAACCTCTTTTATTGATTCCGATAACATCTTTGCTGTAATTGAAAATCCATTCACTTTTTTTTGTTAGTTGTGCTGTTCACTTCTGTTTGTCTTCTGGATTGTGATCATGGGCTATTTTAGTCTTGTTCCTATTTCTTTTCAAAGAAGTTTCATTTTCAGATTTTCATGCAGTAGCCCAAAACAAAACAAAGTTTATCTGGTGTTTAAAGATGCTTTGTAAATAACAAAGCTTAAGGAGGGGTCATTTAGACCCATGTTTTGCAAAAGCTTCATATTACAAAAACTAACTTGCTCTAAATTAAGCCCGAGTGTATCCTTCTAAAAACAATAATACTGTTAGGTCTTGAAAACACTTAGTTCCTGATCCCAGGATCATTAATGATTTTACATAGCAGTAACAAAACCTCATATTAACAGAAAAAAAATACTCCAAACTAAATATGTTCTTTGTTTGCTATCAGCAAAAATTCTTTTCTTTGCAGACTGCCATTCTTCTTGGAAAAAAATAGTATTTATTAGCTGCAATTGTATACTCTTCAGGAAACATAGAGTATTTCTAATTTTTTGTTTCTAAAATTACTTTTTAAAGTACTAACAATGTAAAACAAGCATAGATCTAAATATCCCTGATTTCACTGTCTGCAGATGTCTTCCTCTAACCGCTCAGAGCTTACACTGAAATCATGAGGAATTATGTGCATATTTGGAGTTAGGTTGGAGCTTTTTATGAGATGTCCAGTTGTGTTTTTTGACACAGCCGAATAACATTAGCCTTTTCATGCAAAACATTTTTTGCCTCAGAAAAACAGCTGAGGTCCTAACAGTTTGTCCTGTTCCTCTTTAAGTTTAGAACCTTAGACAATGCAGCAGCTTTAGGCGCTGTTGATCTGTGTCAATCTCAGAGCTGCTGATACTTGGGCTTGGTATCTCTGCAGCAGCTCTGGCTTCTGGTACGGCTTCTTTCTTCTCTCCTCTTCAGCATCCATGGAGCCACACACAGAAGTATTTCCTGACCACATGAGGATGTTATTTACAGGACTTCCTCTAAAAGTTCAAGGAGGGGGTAGATGTTGGTGTCTCTATGTGGCTGTTAATGCTATGAACATTTTCTGGAGGTGGCAAGCACTCTTGTTCCCTTTCAGGGAATATGTAGAGAATTTTTTGCATGCAATTATTGTTTCTGAGAACAGATCTTTGTGGGGAAAAGTCTTAGACAAGTTTCAAAGATGATGGGAAAACATATTCCAAGGTTAACTGGTAGTAAGGTTGATGTTTTCACAAGAGCACTTGACTCCCTCTCTGAGACCATTAAGGCATCTACACTAGTGCTTGAATATTAGTTTCCATTGGATTTATTTTCTTATTTTCAAAGATGAGTATATATTGCAATAAGCATTTCAAAAGGCCTTTTTTGTAAGTCCGTTTTTATCTTTTTTTATAAGTACTCTTCCTGAACTGTTAGGAGCCATGAGTGATTTACAGAGCAGCAAAAGGGATGTGACACATGAAGAGATCTCCTAAATATTGTATTTTACATTGTCAGGCAGGAGAGGGGCAAAACCTTTTAAAGCAGTACGTCTCCTTTCCCCACCGGGTGCTGTGTTCTGTATCTTCACTGCACCAATGGCAGTTCAGTCTGTCTTCAATTTTTAGTATCATTCTACTTCCGAGGAGACCCCAAGAGAAGGTATTGCTGCCACCAGCAAACAACGTTGCTACTGACTGGCCAGAGAGAATTAAAACATAGCGCTATAAACTGGATTTTTCCTTCTGTCCTGGAGACTCATTATGCTCAGTGTTTGACAAACCCCTGTGCTTGTAAATTGATGTACCTTTGCTGAAGCTTCGCTTTGTATCATGCAGAACACAGCTCAGCCCAGTTCTGGACTATTCGGATTGCATCTCAGTGCCATGCTCCGACAGCAGGTGCAGAGTACACATATTAGTCCACACTCCCTTAACCACTGCTGAAATTGGAGTCTGTCAAAATAGATGCCTCGAAGTGGATTTGGACTCTCAGAGAAAGTGTTTCCTCTCTAAGGCCTCTCTGCACACAGTGTTCAAGGAGTTAACAAGGGAGCTACTTTGAAAATAGAGGCAGAAGGTCATTGTCGGCAACAGCAAAGACTCCTACAGCCTGCCATGGAGAGCCTTTCACCCGTCATTTCCCACCCAGGGGATTGTAAACATTGGCTTGCAGCCATGGAGTCCTTCAGAACTTCTCTTTACTTTCAGCATATACATTTATATGTCTTAGTGGAAACTGAAGCACGGCAAGTTACTCCTGCTTGTCCGGAAGGAGAGAGGGAGCTTCTGTTCAAGTTAAAGAGATGGGAGAAAGAGCCATTACTCACGCTGGAATTTGAAAACATAGAGATACGCTTTTTTAGTGGTGCTTCACATGTAACATAGCTGCTGTTCTCAGGCAAACTTTCTCAACTCACAGGAATGTGTAGAATGCTGTCACTTAATCAGAATCCAGAAGAGGTCTTTTATCTGCCATTTGTTAGTAACTAGCAGTATCGTTCTTATCTCATTGTCCTTTAGCCTGATGCAGTGCCCTCAGACTTGAGAACTTGTAACATGAAAGCACTCATTACCTTGAACATTCCTGTTTGTATTGTCTTAAGTTATTATCTCTTTAGCTTAAATAATTGATGCTTTGTATCAATTTTGAGAGTGTTATCTGTAGAAGTCTGGTCTACAACATTATTTTCACAAGTAAAACATTTTATATTTTTGTGAGTCTGTGACCACTCTGGAGTAGAGTCTTCAGTTATCTAGACTAATTCAGATCTTCTTCATCCAACTAATACAATGTTATCTGTAATTAATTTTCCTTGGAATGTGTCTTCTTGAAAATAACATAAATTAATCATACAAGCTTTAAAGTTAAAATTGGGAAATAAAGTCTACCAAGGTCTAGTATTGGACCAGTCGTAACGTTCTGGTTTTCTGCTAAATCTTCAGATAGTTGTAACATTTATAAGTGGAGGAAATTTTTTGGTTTCTTTCAAAATCTTGGGCTTCAGTTTGTGCTGTGAACCCTAGTTTTGGCTACTGAGTAGTGTGTCAAGCAGCAAGGGAGGAGATGTTGCTTCTTTCTCCACAGGATAAAGCAGAGTGCCGTCTTCTAGAATTTTCAATTCTCATCCATTAGAAGCAGAGAGATGGAACACAATCTGTCTAAATACAAAGTGGAATCCAGCCTGGTTAATGTAATTAATGCCTGCTTTTATTTTTATCCAGTGATGGTCTAATGTAAAATGCATACACATTCCAGAGCAGTATCCAGAAACTCGGCTCCTTGCCCCTTCCAGCTGATTGTTCTCAAGCACTCAGCTGCTTTCAAGCACAGTCTTGCCCCATGACTCATATACTCCTGGCAGAACAGTGACTTCGCTTCAGCAAAGGCAAGGAAAGAGCTGTCACCCAAAAAACCCCTAGCCTAGTGGTCAAAGAATGTGCTTGGGTGTAGGAGGTGCCAATCAAATCCCCTTCAGCTAAGTTTACACTTTGAGATTAACCTAATAGCATTTGCACAAGATGTTAGTGTAGATGCAAACACATAGTGCTTCTACCACCACTCTTGGTTACAGGCTTCATCAGGTAGGACTCCATATGGACTTTTGTTGAAAACATCCATTTACCCAGGGTATCTGTCTACCAAAATTGCATCACTCACAGTGCTTTAGCTCAAACACAGCTGCTTGTTTCTGCAGCACAGGTCTTTCTCATGTGTGTGACCATCTACACGTAACACCCACAGACACTTTCAGAGTGAGAGGAAGAATTTGATGACTAAAGATGCCTACAAAGAGCTTTGGAAACTCAGTGGATTGTGCCCAGCATTTTATTGGTCTTAAGCTCACAAAGCTACTTAAATGTGAGATTCAGACAGCCTGAAGACCCCTATTACTGTTTTTGTTCTTTCTCTCCAGTCCTTGCTTTGGCTGGAAATTACATGTCTACAGCAGGTCTTTGTCCTGGTGATGTTTCTTCAAGACTCAGCTAATTTCTAATGATCTGTGGTATGTTTAGGTACACATGAATGCGTACACCTATGCATATATTGCATCTGTATATAGAAAGTTCAAATTTTTCTTGTTTTCTTTGTGTGTATTTATGGCTCTCTTTTCGCATTTGTTTTTAGAAAGAAAGATGTTTCATGAGGGTTTTGTTTCCCAAATGTAATTTCAAGTTCTTGGAAGGTATTTCATAGGAGTTTCATCTCAATGGTATCATTTACAATTTTGCTTACTTCAGTTTAAAGCCGTACATTTATGTAAGGCCATAGTAAGATGTACTGCATTCAGTTTCAAATGTAGAACAGATTTGCAGTGTTCAGAGTTGCTCACATTCTTTACACCATAGGTGTAGGAAGGCCCAGCTCCGGGATGGTTGTCGTGATGATAAGCCAGCTGAAGTCTGCACCTTGTGGAGTAGTGAGGGCAGGTGCATCCAAAGTGAAGCTTCTAGTGCAGAGGAGCTGGCTGGTTTGCAACCCTGGGTTCTCTTTGAGCTCTGCTGTAATACAGGAGCTTTTACTCTAAGCTATTGCTTCACATGACCATCACTGACAGATGTTGCTCCACCAGCCTTTTATCTACTGTACCACACTCTCAGTGAAATAAGTACTTTGCCTCCAGGCACAACATTAGTTTCTAAGTTTCATTCTCAACTGAATTCTTGTAGAATTTGTTGCACCAAGTTTCTTCTGTCTGGACTCCCAAGCTGTCCACAGTAAAGCCTCTCACCTAGAGAACTGGCCCAATTTAATCCATTCTTTACGGTTTCTCTGTGCATCTCTTCCTTTTGTTAAAGATGGTTTGACAGAAGTGGGCCCAAGTTCCATGGGAGAGAGGTCTGTGGTGGCCTTCATGGTTTTGCTTCATTTAGGCTTTTTGTGTTCAGGACTGGAGTCCAACACAGCACCCCAGGAAGTTGGAACACTTTTTTCTATCGATCAGACTCTGGTTTTCTGGTAGCAGTGGAAAGCTGGTCTTCATTATCAAGTCAAACTGTAAGTGGTAGGGCTGAGATTCTCTAGTCTGATGAACCCAAGAAAAGACCAGGCAGTCACAAGGGCAGCTTTGGGGGATCTTGGCATGGAGATGACCACAATTTGGTTCTTGGTACAAGTTAGAGCTATGTGTTCTCCTGCTCCCAGGGACAGGGCAAAAGTGATGTGAGAGACTGTAAAAGAGGTGGATGCCACCCAGTGGGAATATGCAGGGTGCTAGGTGAGTTGGTTTTGTGGCCTAAAGATGTAGAGGGGAGAGCAAAGCAACTGAAACAAAGCCCAAGATCTGGTACTAGAAGTTAGGGCTGTTCCGTCAGCTAGCTAATGCCAGCAGGTGACTGAGCAAGTGGAAACATGCCAAATTGCTGCAGCCAGAACAAGATCTGTATTGCAAGGCACAGTCTCAGGCTGCCACCTTTTAGGTTTTTTAGGGTTTTTTAGCTCTAGTTTCGTTTAGAATTGTGGAAGGAATTGTCTTCTTTCTTACAGTAGGTGTTTGATTTGATCTGCATAAGAAGATAGTGGTGTTTATTTCTTTTTGCCTTCATGGGTTTTTTTAGTTCTGAGATAGATTATTAGAATTTTGTGTTTCGGTCTGCAGATTTGATTATTGAGTCCTGAAGCATGATTGAAGAATGGCTATTTCTATTTAAAGTCTGTCACTCTCAGTGTTAAGTATCTCTATCTGTAAATACATTGCAGTATGAGCGCAAGTCTCATTGCATGCAAAGCTGACCATTTCTGTAAAGAATTGAGCTATCCCATATTCTGTAGAAGGCTGCGTTGCAGGTCAGAGAATAGAGCATCGTGGTTTCAATGGTTTTGAATACACAACAAGACCTGGCGAGTATGACTTTTGTGGGGTATGGATCAGGTAGGGTGGTGTTGCTGATAATATTTTTGCTCCTTTGTTTTTGTATACAGATAAAACACTTTTCACCTGAAGCCTCAGGTTGTCTTTCAGAAATGTTCTCTATATCGTGTCTGTAGAGAATTCTATGAAATACTCTGCTTAGTAGAAATATATTTCCTTGTATGAGTTTTGAGGTGAGGTCTGAATCACTAGTGGTTGAAATACTACCTCATGTTAAGAGCCAGTTTTCCTTTCTAGTAGCTGTTCCACACAGATATTTAATGCACAGAGACTTTTAAGGTAAAACCCACTGAATGTAGGTAAAGTATCTTCAGCTACACACATGATGTGCAAACACACATTCACGCTTCCTGACAACGGATGTACCTAGAAATGCTCTTCAGCAGCACTGTCACACTGGGTGGTGTGATTCTTCCTGGAAATAAAAAAGGGAAAATTCTGGTTAGTTTTGTGTGTACAGAACATCTAAGAAATGAATGGCTTCTTTGTTGTGTTGTCTCACAGTAAATGCTAAACCATGTTTCCTTCAAAGCACAGATGTTTTAGCATCACAAACAGGAGATCCCATTCTAAAACAGCAACTTGATAGTGGGTGGTACATGTTATCAGGATTTGTGTCTTCTATAAATAAATAATCTTTTGCGTGATGATTTAACTCATGGAATGATAACAACATTCATTCCACTTTTCATGAAGCAATTCATCAGGCTTGTGCCCAAAATAGAGACAAATGTGAATAAAGAGATAAAATTGGTATTACCATGTGCACTTCATGAGACCCATAGCACTAGAAAGGATTTCGTGTTTTGTATGCTAAATCCTTTGTCAAGAAGTAAAGTGCTTTTTAAAAGCCACCAGAGTAGTTTGATACACACTTGCTCTAAAAGGGAAACTAATTTAATGTTTCTATAAACAAACAAACTGTAATCATCATTCTCTAAGAAAGAAACGTTCTCTCCAGCCATACCTATCTCTGTGATGGAACTGAAAACAGTTACGTAATAGTGGAAGAACCACTACTCAAAAGAGAGATTAAACAAATATTATTGTTCAGACAGATATTATCCCTGGAAACTAAAGCACATCATATAATGTAGTGCTTATTACCTTCTCTATCACAGTTAGGAATAATAATAGGTCTTCGGAGACAGATTAAAGAGAGTCCTAGGTATGCTTTATAAATGCAGAATGCTCGGTGAATGCTCTAAGGATAGTAATAGGAAAACCCAATAAGACAGTTGGCAGCAAGAAAAGCAGACTCAGCCCTTTTCCAAACCAGAGGTGAAAAATACATCATTGTACAAAGGCTAAAATTTAGCACATGCTAAAATCCACTATTTTGGCCTCATTATACCTGTGGGACAGGTGGGTTTTGAACATGTTCTCTGCCTGTGCTGGAATTGTTGTGCATGATGCTTCAGGGTGGAATGAGGCATCGTCTCTCTTCCTCACCTGTTTTCTCCTTGCTCCTGCCTCCAGCACACCCCAGACTACCTCCCTTATTTCCTGGGACTCACACACACAAAAACAAACACAAAAATAATTTCCCTGTATGGCATCGGTGTGATCTGCTTCCAAAGGTCTTTGGAGTGTTCCTAGGGGACGTGGACATTGAAGGGGAGGTGGGGAATATCATAATTGCTGGAGCAGAGCAGGGCATGGTGGTGGATCTGTTACACAAGAGGGCTGGAAAGTGGGGCCACTGTCAGGATCCGGGGGGTGTTCTGGTGGGGTACTGCGACCTCCGGATCCGACTTTAACAGAAGGTCGCTTGGCGGCCACTGCATTCACACAGACACGCACACA
>VZTD01005782.1:1445288-1499032 GCA_013397725.1 Rhagologus leucostigma | reverse complement strand
CATAGGTGGGATTAGGGAACAGGAGCCAATGGGAAAATCTGGGGGAGTGGCAGGGAACAAGGTCCAATGGGAGAGTGGGGAAGGGAGAACTTTCCAAAGGAGCAGGCAAGGTACAAGGGGGCAGAGAGGCCAACTGGGGAAGCAGAACGTGGATACATTTCCGTAACAGAACAGGGCATCCTGGGGGAGGCTTTTTTAGTCACTTTAACCTGGGGAGCTCTCTTGGGGTGTGTCCCTTTCACTGGCTCCCACAGGCCGCCTTGGGCTGTAAGGAGGGCTCAGAGCAGCACACAGGACAAGTGTAGGGCCCATGATCTTGCAGAAATGCCATCATGTCACAACCTAGTGTCACCAACCCTCTGGCTTGCCAGTTCTGCCCTGCTCAGTCCTAGTTGTTGGTCCATACACCATACTGAAGGCCAGTGATCAGGTGCCCCTAAATTCTTTTCCTAAGCAGTTTTTAATATTACACTGACTTCATTTTAAGCGATGTTACACTGTCAGACCAGCGAGCCATTTTAGCATATTCAGTTCAGAAACTACATTTCTTCTTTTCAGTCTCTGTGAAGTGTTTTCAGCTGTGTTTCTACCAAGTGAGAGGGCGGTGGATTAGGCAGAGAGAGCCTCTCTCTGCAGTGGGGATTGAAGCCAGGCTTCAATCAATATGCTGTCTGTAATTCTGTCCTCTCCAACTAGTCTGTGGCAAGTGTGTCAAGCTTAGTCATACAGCTGAGAAGAAATTTTTTACAAAGCTTCAAGAAAATTCTTTAAGTTGTTTTAGAGTCCCAGACCTGAAGAACAAGCCACGAAGTAGCAGGTTCTTAGTGAAGCTGGTAAGATTCCACTTTGAATCCTTGTGAACAATTTGAAGCAAAACATTTTTTGTGAAATTGGAAGACCACAAAGCGACACTGGAGAGCTTGATTCTACATACTGCACCATATATTCTGTAGCTATATTCCCTCATTTTACTCAAAAAGAAAGGACAAAAATAAATGAAAAACAGTCAAAAAGATATCCTAAAGATCATGTGAAAGCCTTGTTAGTGAGAAGTGAACAAAAAAAATGAGTTTAAGAACCACTGTAAGAAACATTAAAAAAAAATCTACAAGTAATCTTTCGTGAGATTTAAATGCTTTAAGTAACAAAATGAGCCAGCATCTAATGGTCAATATAATTAACAAAATCAGTACAAAAAGAGTGCAGAAGAAACCACAATCACAAAAGCAAAATATTTACAAGAAGAATTTTACTTGGATTCAAGGATGCTTCATATGAATTTAAGCATCCTGCTAATTTCTTTTGTGGCATGATTTCTATGAAAGTTAGTGTTTTAAAAGGTTTTACAGGCCTCCTCCAAGCCCCTTCAGAACTAATTAGAACAGAATTTGTCTCATCCAGCTTTGGATATCTAAAAGGAAGATGTCTACATGTGGGCCAGTCAGATGCTCCCCGTTGATAGTAATCAAATGCAGTGTGTGTTCCTCTGACCTGTGCAACACATTTAGGACCAAGTAAGACCAGATGCTGGGTGAGATGAGCAGTAGGCCATGCCTCCCCCACGCCATCACTCTTGTGGAGCCACCTCTGAATCAGAGGAGATGAGGGAAGCATAGCAAAAGGCCTTCTTTCTGGAGTGAAAGGAAGACTCGGGGCCACAGCGTGACTCACTGGCCGGTAAATTAAACAGTGCCAGAAAACATTCGTGGGTACTGGAGCTCAATTGTCTATACTGTTAAATTATTAGAATGGTTCCTGGCAGGAGTTATTCCAACCAGCCCTTCCCAGACAGTTCCTAGGCGCTGGCAGTTAAGCATGGACCAAAGACCATTCCCAGTAAGCAGTTTGTATGCGGTCACCTTTTTTGGGAGGCTGAGAATTTAATAATATGGACATAGGCCACTCTGTACTTTTTGGTCTCAGTGCCAAAGGAACATTTCCTGTCCCATTTAATTTCCTAGCACAGACATAGCTGCTGTGTTACAGTCTGATCCCTGCTTTGTTCGTAGCTGTGCAACTGGGCATTGGTCTGTACTTAAAGTCTGTGGCAAACTGAAATGTAGTCTTTTGTGTCTGTGTTACTCAACCCCATCCCTAAACCACTGTTTGTCTTTTTTGAACTGAATGCTATTCAGACAGCAACTATATTTGGAAAGGGCTGTGTATTGTGCGGATCCATTTAAATTAAGCAGTTATGCAAAAATGAAAATCTGTTCCGTAGAGTAAATGGAAATTGTATGAGACTGACACAATGCCTAGATCTTCTGTTCACGTTGCCAGTGAGCAGACACTTCCCACTAATTTGATTTTTCATCAGAAACTGGTACCATGAAGTGAAGGATTGAAACTCCTTGGGCTAGATGGTGCCGGATAGCCACATCTGTCAGGTGTGGTAAGGCAGAAAGCTTTATTTCAAAATGAAGTTCTCTTTCTTCATCTGACTCTAAATGCAGCTCTTCTGCTTCTCACTGAGCACATTTCCTTCTTTAGAGGGTCAGACACAGCCTCAGTAGACGTTTGCAGATGTTCTTTTCCTTTTTACTGCCTGTCGGATACATGTCATTTCTTTTCACCATGAAGTGCTGCCTAAATCTATTAACTTTTAAATAGTTAGAAGTAGTGAGCTGCAGCTACTAATACCCTTCTTACCTGATACCATCCAATCTTAGCTGGATAATAGAAACATAGAATGTGCACCGGAAAAGGAACTTAGTTACTTCTTTAGGTAGCTGCTTCTTCCAGTATATGAATATTCTCAATCTTTTCATATGTAGCTTGACCTATTAAATACAAGTGGTAGAGGGTATCTTCAGGACAAGCAGAGTGGGCTAAGAAGCTAAAGGGGAAAAAGGAGCTAATTTTGCCCAGGAGCATTTGGAGGCAGTTGGAAGAAGAGAGGACAGGGTGTGAAATTGGAGAGAACTTGGAGGTGCAAAGAAGCTGAGGGGGAACGTGAGGGAAGGCAGAGCGCATGGGATGTAGCGGGGCAGCAGGCTGTGTCCACCAGGGCATTTGTACAGGAGCAGCAGGGAATTAGGCATTTTTGGTGATGCTGTCAGGGGACCACTGGTGTGTGTGACAGGAAGGCAGAGGTGGGCAGGGGAAAGAAGCCAGGAGGTCGTGGGACATCTGGGAGAAAACTGGTGGGTGTAAGAGAGGAGCTGAAGAGACCAGCCAGGGTGAGGAGAAGCAAGGAGGAGGCAGTGGAGAGAAGTTTCTTGGGTGAGAGGACTAAAAGTCTACAACCTCCAGAGTATTTTGGAGTCTTGCACAATTTAGGATCTCTATCAGCACATGAACATGAACCCTGTTTCTACAGAGCAATCATGCATTTCATGTGTGTCAAATTTTCAGGAGAGACAGAATTTAAGTGAGATGTACTAATGCAGGTGCTTGCTTTTTTCATCCTAAAAGTGGGGCTTCATCAAGCAGCTCTGTTTAAGTGCACTGTTGCTCAGGGAGACCCTGTCTCCCTGCTGGTGTGGCTTACCTAAGCAAAGCATTTTTTCACTCAGAACTGTGCTAAAGAGGAAGTGATGACCTGCTTGTTCAGCCTCACCATATCCTGTGTTCAGAATAATTTTCATTTCTACTTCTCTACAAATGTTAATGGAATGTCCACAAATATTTTCTTGGTTTCTATGGTAAGAGAGAGTGTGAAACTGTCAAGACCACTGTGTCATATACATCATCCTGTGCTTTTCAGGAGAAGACACTGACCACAGAAGGAGTCATCTGTGACATTACTTGTGTGCGAACTGACATTCAGTACATTTTGTTCCCTTTCAGGTTCACATTTTGAGATACAGACTTGCATGTTACAAACCATAAAGGTTACTCGATCACTTTTATAATGACACATTAATGACAGAGCATATCAAAACAGCTCAACACAGATTCTGTCCTCTCTGACTATAATGCAATTAGGCATTAGCTGAAATTTAGCTGTTAGTCTTTTGGAAATCTTTTATTTTACAGGTTTGACTTTCCAAATTACTCAAGTAATATCTCCCAGTCCCCTGTGTATGCATGCATGGAGCACAGCAGGATGCAAATGGTTGAGGAGCTGTGCCGGTAAGGGGTCACATGGGAGAAGCAGCCCCGTGCTGCACGCTTCTGCAGCTGTCTGAAAACAGCACTGTTCCTCAGAGCAAGCACAGACACGGGCGTGAGCCGCGATGCATTTCTCAGGAAAGGAGCAGCTGTTCTGTGCCACACTCATCTGGAAAGGACTTCAGTTTGGGGCATATGGTCCACAGCCATGCATCCTCTGGTTCTTTGCCTACGAGAGTGCAGAGCCCTAATGTTGCAGGGCTCATGGGACTGGGGAAAATAAATCACCCTTATGCTCTGTGTGAGAACAGCCTTGTGGATCTTAAACCAGGAATCATGAGGTTTGGTGGTATTCCCACAGATCAGAGATCACACAGCTCTTCCTCCTGACACTACACCCAGCCATTCACAAACAGTAATGAGTTGAAATTGTTGTATCTAATTTCTCAAAGCAATATTATTTCAGTAAGCTTTTCCACAAATGTACGGCGAGAATACAAGCATAGTTCAGTTTGAGAGATATATCTGCATTAGGAAAAATAACGTGTTTTAGGGGGAATTCTATCTGATTCAGGCAGGGCAGCTCTAGAGAGAATCCTTGACTTCCAGTTATATTTGTCTTCTTTCCTTGGAGTGAATCTCTGAAGAAACTTCTCTGGTTTTTATAGAGAGAAGTGTTTCATAAAAGCATCGCTGGTATGGTAGCAAATCAGAAACAAGACAAATGGAGCTAAGTAATGCCCAACTTCCACAAAAGTGGAATCTGTTTCTGTGAACAGGTATCTGGAAGTGTAGCTTGCCAGTGCAGTACTTTGTACTGTGTTATTGAACTGTTTCATAGGAAAATTTTATAAATAAACATCAAAGTGTTTAAAAGAACTGTTAGCAAATATGACCACTCTTGCAAATATCCATGAACCTCCCTTCAGTAGTCATTCAGTGTTTCCAAAGGCTGTCAGGGCATGTAATGATTGTAATAAATGTCGTATTTGCTTTTGTTTCATCTGGCTTTGACCAGCAAATTCGGCTGATTACCTCCATTGTTATTTTTCTTTAGAAGACAATTACATTGTTATCATAAAAAACCTGGCTATTCTTACACATTTCTTTGTGTTGGTCTTGAAATTCTGAACTCACTATCCTAGCTAACATAGTTTTAAAAGTTATTTTCATTCTTACAGTTTTCTTTGTTTCTATCCTTTTTTTTCAGAATTTTGGTTTGGTTCGTGCTCCTCCTGCATGTTATATTTCCCACCCTCGTGTTTGTTGAAGAAAAAACCAGTAATTGTAGTGACCCTCCCAGACCCCATATTAATTGTCAGAGGTTTAAATTATAGCACAGAGTAAGAAAATATTGGCACTTAGCTGATGGTCATGTGTTGTTATGGCTGGATTATAACTGTATTCAGGAGCAGAATACTCCTGTGGCTCTGAGATTATATTCTAGCAAGATAGTAGCTCACACAGGACTCTGCAGAAGCTCCTTGTGTTCTGCAAATATCCTGAAGGTACAGTCAGCCTCATCTGTATTTGGTCTACTTGTGGGATATCAGAGGGTAAATATAAACTGTCCCATCTCTGTGCGTCCAGTGAGCAGGACGTAGCAGAGTACACTGATGGAGTAGTGCCAGTAAAATTCTCACTGGGTCTCTACAGCGTGTTGTGGCATAACCACCAGGACAAGAACAGCCTGAAAGCAGGTGCTTTACATGGCATATGTCTGTGGGAAAGAGTGTGTCATTTGAACATACGGGATGAGAGAAGTTACTACCAGTCTAACCAGCAGCACGTGGGCAGAGACGGTCACACAACTGTAAAGGTCAGGAATCCTTGTGCTGTGTTGTTTAGTTAAAAACTGACAGTTTAGGGTTCCTTTGTGTGCAAGGAAACCATGGTAGACAGCAGTGATGCCTTTGGTAAGGGACAGCTTTGAGAAGGGTTTGACTTAATCTGTATCCAACTGATTTTAAAAAGTTATAATCTCTTCAGTTTCTTCAGAGCAAACTTTTGAGACAGGTCAGACACGTTTACCCTAACTGGCCCATGCACTTGAGTTAACCCCATTTCTTTTATAGAAAACAGTACATAAACCATGAAGGGCTGAGAACAGACATGCTACAGGTTCTGATTTGTCCTATGGGTAAACCCACAGTATTCCCTGGCTTGTTTGTTTCCACTGTGGCTGTGGTGACTACATCTACATCCACAAAAATTAAGAAAACAAGGCCTTGTTCAGTTGACTAACATATGCCCTATGGAGAGTCCAAATCTCGACTGGAAAGTGTTTGGGGTCTGTAAGCTACAAAAGCTTCAAAGAGTTGATGGTGGTGTGCTGTTGTACTATGATTGTCACACTAATGCTGTGCTCTGAAACTATGGATTTGTTGTACCCTGAATTGCAATGTTCTTGACAAGAAATGGTCTCACTTTCTGAAGAAATGGTCTCACTTTCTGAGTCATCATCACTGCAGCTATGGATACTGAAATTTTCCATGCAGGACCATTTTCTATGTGCTGGCTAAATCGCTTGGCCCTAATATGTGAGTTTTTACAATATAGATTAAACTAAGTGGAAGCTGTAGGTACAACACTTAGGAGGTTGTAATTCTGCAGCTAAGCACTCTCTTTTCTGTTCCTTTTTGTTTTGCAGGTTGTTACTTTGTGGTATAGAGCTCCTGAAGTCTTGCTTCAGTCCAGTTATGCAACAGCAGTTGATCTTTGGAGTGTTGGCTGCATATTTGCAGAAATGTTCCGTCGAAAGTAAGAAATACAGTTTTATTTTCTTCATGCTTTTCATTTGAAAAAATACGCAATAATGCCTGTTACAATACACCGAATCATGTTTCTATTGGAAAGGTCTGATAGGATATTTTATTTGCAGTGCAAAATATAAATGCCCATTGCAAATTCATACTTTTTGCTGTCTTGGAGTCTCTTTCGGTGCGAGTCTGCCTCAGCTCTTGGTAAAGCTTTCATGAGCATTGTTGTATTCCAGTTGAACCTGAATCCAAATGCAGATAAAACGGGGTGAGAGAGGCTGTTGATCAATTTGAGTAAAGCTGGATTCTGGAAAGGATTTACCATGAGGAAGACAGGGCACTGTGGTCAGCAGAGTCCTCTTCCTCTGCAGTTTGTGCATTGAAGCATCGGGTGTTCGTTTGCAGTCTGCTCTTGGGATATTTGAGATCTAAGAAGTCATTGTAAAGTTGTTTTCTAGAGGTAGGAAACAGAGGTAGGTTTTTTTAAGAATAAGTTATGTAGCCTGAGGGTAGAGTAGCAGAGATGTTAAATGTAGTCAAACTCCCCCACCCCCAGATAAATGGCTTTTTTTTAGCTGATTCTGTGAAATCAGAAGTATCTCACTACAAAATATTACAGCTGCATGCAGGTGAGCTGTGAATTGAAGAGTTTGTTTTTGTGTACTGGTCTTTGCCTGTGGAAAGACACTGATGTGGAGGTTGTACCATGTAGGATGTGGAGAAGAACAAACCTGCAAGAATTTTAACAGGGTAAATCTGTCTTGATACTAACCCAATCACATGCATTTTGGTTGAGCTAAAGGCAAAAAGTGCATGTTGTCATCACCTGGGTGATCTCCATGTAAAAACTGTATAGCATTTTGTAACACCCATGGTGAAGCCAAAGGATATACAGAAAGAAAATGTGAAAGAAAAATATATACTGGGTTGCCTAAAACCCCAAATCAATACAATTTATAAGGAGACGCAGTACTGTAAGGGCCTTGAGAAACAACTGTGTAATTTATACAGTAAGTTCAAATACTAATTGAAGAATTGCAAAATAACTTTGGGATTTTACTACTTATTAATGTTATATGGAAAAATCATTTTTCTTGGGCTTCTTGCCTGGTCAAATGGCCTGGGTAGAGTTATCCTCCACCCTCTCTGACTCAGAAATGAAGTCAGAAAATGAGAGAAAAAAAGAATGAGGATTATAGGAATATCACTTAAACTCTCCATTGCAAACTTTTAAAGATTAAGTCTTAGCCCATATACTGACAGATTCACAACAGCATTAAGCTGCTGATAGTTTTTCTGATTCAAATAGCAGAGTCAACAACTTCATTTTATCATTTGCAGTAAGAGTGATACAGGCCAAAAAAATGAATGCAGAACTTTATTACATGCTCAAAACTTCTTTTCCTCTCATTTAATTTGAAGCATTTTGACAGATAAGAAATACTGCCATATACAAACTCCACCAATTTAATTTAATTTTTTCTCTTAATGGTGTATGAGCTTTGCTGAATCCCCAAATCCACACAGTAAATTAAATTTTCTACTTATACACAAATGCAAATATTACATTAATATTACAAAATCAGTATTTTTTTTCTTATGAAAATGAGATCTAATTTGAAACAGAGTTTGATAAAACCAGGACTTCTATTTTTCTTGCCATATGTAAGGTCAGTCTGACATTCTCAGTCTTATATTTGGGAGACTGTCAAAAACTGTAGAGGTCAGGAATCTGCTGAGTCTGTATTTACTATGTTCTATCGTTGCAAACAATATGACTACTACATGCTTCAGTGTACAAGCATGATTTGGAAGACTTCTCAAGGCTCTTTTCCATAAAGCTACAGCAAACAGCACCGGATGGTGTCTCCATGGGTTAACGTTGCAATACTCTCTGCATGATCCGTGTTGTCTTTCGGATTCTTCTGATGGATTGCAAAAGAAAGCCCATGTTACTGTGACCTTGGTAGCAGTAAAATGTAAAATTTTCCGAACTCCATGAATTATATCCCCAAGATTGAATAAATGCAATAACAGTTTTGCTGGGAAATGCTAGTACCCTTGGGTAATCAACAGTTTGTATTTCCACTGGTGTTGATAGGATAAGAGTATGAGAATGCAGCTAAAACTTGCGTGGTAGACATGGGTTTGATATTAAAACAACCTTTTCATTTTGCTGTCCTACTGGGTACTTTTTGCCTTCTACTCCTACCCTCTTTTGCTTTCTCTTTTAAAGATCTTGAAGGTCTTATCATTTTTAAAAAACATACTGAGACTCCTCTGGGCCTTTTTATATCCCAGGGACTTCACTGGAATGGGTTTCAAAATAAAACACTACACAGCATCATGAAACATACCACCATCCTGTTAATGTCAAGGAGACATTGGACAGTTTGAGTTTGCTTTAAGAGAGTTTTGTAGGCTGTCACAAACACAGTGAGGGTGCTTCAAGTCTGGATAAGTGTAGGAGAAAAGTGAGCTCTGTATGAATGATCCAGTCTGTATGTTACAGATCACTGTCTTTTAAGTGGATGGCACCTCATCTTAAATCACCCTTAATCTAAAACAGTTTAAGACAAATGCAAACTAAGTATTTGTTTAAGAAGTAGATCTGAAATACACAGAAGTGTATAAAGGACTTAGACACAAAAAATTAAATAAATACATCTCTGTCTAGACACACCTAGAGTAAATTTGAACATTTCTCTCATCTTGGCTGAGTCAGCTAAACAAATGACACTTTTCAGCTCTGTTCCTCCTGCAATCTGAAGTTTATGTAAAGTCATAGCTATTTTAAAACTGCACAATTTAATTTGGTACAGATTTATAGGCTTCTGCAGAGATGAATACATAGAGTTTGTATACTAAAATCCCTCAGTTGGATTCCCAAAGATCCTCTTCTATTTACAGATGAGCAATAAGCTACTCAATAGTCAGGTGTATGTGTTATGTACTCAGAAACTATTCTGCGCTTTGTGTGTCTTCTCTGTCCATGTGCACTGCTGATGACAGCACCCCCAAAATAAAGCATTACTTGAAAAATTCCTTGTATGACAGCTCCAGTTTTTAAGTTTCCTGTCTAATTAAGCAATTTGCAGTGACTTGTAGACATTTGGATGGAGTGTCATTATCTAACAAAACTGTAAACATATTTGTCGTAGTGCCTGTTTTCTTTGTGATTTAAAAGCTCTGGTGCATGGATAGTAAAAACCAGTGGGGAAAATTGTAAGGTATGCTATGGCTTGCTATCATATCAGGGATTCCTTCAGAGATACAGCTGTCAGGATTGACAGGGGCCTGAGGGCATGGGGACATCCTTTGGCTTTTTTTTTAATGTTTAGATAAAGATTTGAATTACTTATAAAAAGGTTACACTTGAAGGCTGAGTATTTTCAAGGCCGATGGGAAAGGGCTTTGTACCTTCTACTCACTGAACACCTCATTAAAGAGAAAGGCAAAAATGGGAGTAGCGTCCACTTCTGTCTGGATACATTAAACTCTTCCAGCTGGCTCAAGGAGTGTGGGTGGCTCCTAAGCAGGAAGCCATGACCAGTGTTTTAGGGAAGAAGGGACCGTCTGTCTTCATGCTTCAGTTAGGTAATACTTAATCCAGGTGAATGAGGGTGAAAGGGGAAAAAGACTGGAATCCCAGATTCAGAAGTAGGTGAAATGCTCTATAAAAGAAAATTCAGATCACCAATCTTGGATTCTCTTCTGAGTAGTCAGTCTTGAGAAAAAATGTCAAAATGTTTTGGTGCTACATTCCTAGTGCATCTATACATGTCCAGTTTTCAAAACCCCGCTCCTATATGATTTCAGTCCTGCACAGACTAGGAGGTTGGTAAGTGTGCATGTGGGACTCAGAAGTCAGGCTGTCTATGTAACAAGTCCAGCTAGGCATGTTTAACTATAATATTAAACAAGCAACTGAGTTTGTCTCCCTTTGGAGTAAATACAGAGCTAAAAATCATCAGAAGAGACTATTAGTTTTTGTAACCTCTGTTCTATTCACAGCCCAGTCAAGCTGAAGAAGTCATACTCCAGAGGGTGGCCAGTGTTGTGACTGCATTTTTACAGGCACCAATTCAAACCCAAAACTGGAAAGACAGTCCTCTCCCAAAACCCTTTTCCATCTCTCCAAACCAAAAGTAAAACAGTATTATCTCAGTGCAACAAGCTTCATCTATCCAGGAGGGAAATTAATTCCAGTCACATGGGTTTCTTACTCAGACTGTTCATACACCAGCTCCATGGTGTTTTAATCAGCCTGCTGTTGGTAAAATCATCAGTCCCAGAAATTTATAAGCCGCAAAATCGGCACAAATAGTATGAGGTTATTATTTATTCATTTTTAAATACTAAATCATGTTTTAGCAGTTGTCTCATTTTTCAGCCTACTCTGTCAACTCCTAATATATGTGGGACAGTTATTGCATTACCAACTGTGCTTGAAAATTGTAACAGCAGATAAGAGATGTGTGATTCTACTAAAATACCTAGAGTGGGCCAAGTTCCCGCAAACAGCAGACACAGGGAAACAAGCTATTGGCATATAAGTCATCTTTCAGTGATATAAATGTGTTCAATTAGAGGAGGTACATCATTGTGTGTAGAAAAAACATGAGCCTGGGACTTTGTTGTTCTAGATAATGTATACAGATGTGATAAAATCAAAACTTAAAGCCTCATCTGGTGATGTGAACGTTGGATTTGGGACCTACAGGCTGCCTAGAATCATAAAACATCAGGTTTAAAAAACTAGCAGTACACATACTCATTCTTAGCTACAATATCTTAGAGTATTGAGTAATTGTAAATCACCTAAAGCACTAAAGTATGGTAAATCTTTATTCCCCTTTCCAAACAAGCCGTAGGTTATTAGTACAGTTTGAAATGCAGTCATCAGATCCATTGCATGTACTTTCCTGTGTCAACTGCAGAACCAGGTGGTAGAATGGGTCTGTGGAAGGACAATAATGTAGCCAGCAGGACTGGGGAAGTGATTGTCCCTCTGAGGGACAAGGTGAGGTCGCACCTTGAGTGCTGTGTTCAGTTCTGGGTCCCTCACTTCAAAAAGGACATTGAGGTGTTGGAGGGTGCTCAGAGAAGGGAAATGGAGCTAGTGAGGAGTCTAGAAAACATGTCCCATGAGAAGAGCTGAGGGAACTGGGGTTGTTTAATCTGGAGAAAAGGAGACTTGGAGGACCTCATCGCTCTCTACAACTGCCTGAAAGGAGGTTGTAGTGAGGTGGGGGTCAGTCTCTTCTGCCATGTCTCAAGTTGAAAGGATGAGAGGAAATGGCCTTAGGCTGAGCCACGAAAGGTTCATATTAGATACTAGAAAAAAAATTTCAGTGCAGGAGTGGTCAGGCATTGGAATAAGTTGTCCGGGGAGATTGTGGAGTCACTGTCTCTGTAAGTGTTCAAGATATGGATGTGGCACTTCAGGCTATTAGCTTAGGAGTGATTATGGTGGTGCTGGATTGATGGTTGGACTGGATGATCTTTAAGGTCTCCTCCAACCCTGATGTTCCTGTGCTTCTGAGAAGGGAGACCCACTCTGAATGTGGTCCTCAATTTTACCTCTACCTGACTCGTGAGCAAAGGAAGAGCAGTCAGTTCTGCAGCTGAAATTTCAGTTAATACTTTGTGGGATGAAGATGCTCAAGTGATTGCAGAAAGAAATAGCCGAGTGTAACAGGAACACCTTTTTGTAAGCTGTCTCTAAAATCTGAAACTGGATAGGGAAGTTTGAACTTCTACCACTGAGTAAAAAGAGTAACTCTTTAGCTGGATCATGCGGTAAAGTCTTGGCTTCACTGAAATCATTGTTGAAATCAACCCTGATTTCAAAGGAGATTTTAATCTCTTCAGAACCAATTCAGTGTGACAGGGTGGCACAAAGAGTGGAAAGCTGTTTTCTGTTAATGTGCACAGTACAGCACTTGAAGCGATCTCTGTAAAAGACAGTGCTGCTAACCAGCAAGGAAGGAGAGGGTGTTGGATAGTGGTGTCCCAGCTTCCATGCCTTCTATGTCTTTCACTGACACCGCACAAGCTTTCAGCTGTCTCATCTGTGACATAAACCCAGGACTGTGAGACTTTTGTTCGAAACAGGGCTTGCGGTGTATGTGGGAGCTATGAAGAACTGTCAGCTGAGAGCTGAGGCTCAGGGTGAAATTCACAGAGTCTCTCTTCTGGGCTTCGTGAGGCTGCATAGCACAAGCGAAAGAGGGTGTGTAAGTTAAACTTGCATGAATTTAAGCTACTCTGGAAGTATGATTATTGTCATCTGTCTGCTAAAACACCACACACACAAACACATATACACACAACAAGGTAGCTTCAAAGGAAGTCAGGCCGTGAGTATGTGAGCTACTGTGTGCATGTCCTTACCCAGAGAAGGAGGTGCAACTCCCATTTGTTACCAGAGGCAACAAAGTGATAACTTGTAACAGAGCCTGCAGGTTCCCTGGTGCTTTGAATGGGACCGGCTTTTCTCTCGGAAGAGATCTGTAGTCCAGTTCTTCCTTGAGTCTGTCCTAACTAGCATCAGTTTCATCATGTGCTCATTTGGTCTGAATTAGCTGCTCCTGTAGGTGATAATCTCTCACAGATACAGGCTTTTAAGGTTGCACTTTCAAAAAAAAAAAAATAGGTATACATCTGGCAATGTGTGTTCAAGAGAGAGCCACAGGCTCTCAATGGCCTAAGTGTTTTCTTTCTCTGGAGTTTGAAGAGGACAGTGGGCTTTGGGGAAAATTGTTCACAGAAATGCTGCTATTGCAGAGAATTGCTTGGAAATTTAAATGTACTGTGTCCTCTACTCCTGCCATGTCCTGGGTTAGTCATTCCTTATGATGAGTTGCTTTGCTGTTGAATGGTCTTGAGGAATAATCAATCTGTAACTTTGCAAATGCATACCTGACAGGGGGGTTTGTTTTTGTGTGCTAAATGACCCTTACTACAGTTTAAGTAACAGTATGTCATAACTTAAATTTTTATTTCCATTAATATTATTCAATTAGCCAAACCACCGGGAGCACAGAAACATTTGTTTAAAGCCTGTAATCAACAGTAAAGCATCATATACTGAAACATTATCAGCAAATACTTTGCAGTTGAGTATAGAGCTTGTTTTTCTAAGTATAGGACATACTCCTTCCACAGCCCAAGTGCGTCAGTGATGTGGGTGCAGATACCTCGGTTTGGACAGAAGCAGAACAGAGACACAACATATTCATACAAACCACCATAAACAGAACTGTCTCAAACTGAAATCAATGGATAAACTTAGCCTGATTTCTACAGGGAAGGATTATATTCCTTGTCTTTTTTAAATTATCTTTATTTGCACACCATTGTGAACTGTCAACAGACTGAGTTTTTAACTTCTTGCTGTGTGTATGGATATTGCAGATGAAATCCTGGACATACTGAACATGAGAAAGAAAGACAACTCTGATTGATAGTAGTGAAGACTTCAGTTTTATTTTACCTTTCTGCACATCCAAGAACAGTATCATGAACACAGTCTGAAAAAAGGCTCTGAAGATAATAAGAAGCATCTAAAATATGAATACTGCCATGCAACGAATTGTGAGGCATATTTCTATGACACGGTCTCATTTCAGATTAATTTTAATTCCTTGTCAGTTATTTTCCTATGCTTCAGCATATCTGATCATTTAGTCCTCACTGTTTTAAGTGGGCACGGTAGCTATGCAGCAGTAGGAATATTTGGCTTTGCCTACTAGATCCTGTATTCCTCCGTATGGAAAATTTCTACTTCTTTTCAGTTCTTAGCTTAACTTTTCCTTCTCATGCTGTGTTCTCTTATTTTCAGCGCATTTCTGAAATGTCTTTTAAAAGCAGAGAAAAGATCTGTGATGTATTTTCAGTCTTCTTTAGGTTGGAAAGAAGAGAGAACTAGAGAGAGCAGCAGAGGAATCTGTTAACAAAAGAAAAAATAGGATGTATAACTGGATGTTGGGAGGGGAGGTATAATAAAACCAAGACAGTAGAGACATGGCAAAAAGCAAGCAGGTACAGCTATGAATGCTGCCTGTAAGTTAGGTTTTCCATATAAACTGCCAAACATTTTAAATGTGGTTTAGGAGAGAACTGTTCTCTTTATCATGCAGCAATTTAAACACACTTTGCAATCACATTATCTGGTGTTTTCCAGTGAACCTGAAACCAGGATATCTAGTGGACCAAGAGCTCCGAAGTGTAATCACTCACTTGTGTGCTTGCTTACAGTTAGATCTTGGTAGCACAAAGAACTAAAATAACAACTTATTTTCTCTGTTTTGTCTTTTGTTTTAACAAGCAATGGTGGATGTTGCAGCTTAGAACTGTAAAAGCTACACAGCTTGTTTTGCAACCTTTGAACCAAAGTACTGTACGGTTCTGGCCTGAGTTTCTTTTGCCATTTTTGGAAATTATCTTGTTTTGTTACAAGAATGATTTAAGTTGCAAGTGCCATAAAAGTTCACCACAGTCCAGACCAACTGTACTGGGAGAAGTTTTGTTCCTTAGAAAGATCTTGTCAGCATTCAAAATTCTGTGCTTTGCACTTTTCATCCTTTATTCTTCTGCCATTCATGTGCATAGGGGTGTGTGGGAGGCTAATTGTTTTTCCGAACTAAACCTAATAAAATAAGATCTTTTCTTCCTCCCCAGATAAGTGGCCAGCCTACTACAAAAATTTTTTTCAAATATTTTTAAAGTTGAATGGACACAAGCCACAGTTTAGCTTAGTGAGCTTAGTGATCTGGTGGAAAAACAATGACATTCTGCTTCACACTTAAGGAAACTTAACATAAAAGGAAGCAGAAGACTGCACTTGTTCATATTTTCTGTTTAACCTGATCTCCAAGGCAGAACTTCCATTGGCTTTAGGCAAAGGACAAACACACCTTAATGGAGAGAAGGGCAAACAGTCAGAATAATACCATAATTATCGAGTATGAAATAAATGTGTTTCCAAGACAGCATCACCTCATTAAAAATAAAAGACCATGTTGTTTTTTAGCTCACATTTTCCCTCAAGCCTTTTCTAGTTGATATCTCTTTGTCTGCAGTTGGGGTGATTGATAGCCGTTAGTCAAATCCAGTAACTGTATCAGTTTGTGGTTGGAGATGAGTGCTAAGTGCCAGGCCATTCACTTGTGGTTTTCCTTCTAGCTTCCAGCTGTGCCAGACTTTCAGTCAGAGGAATAGATCTGTTGGTAAGGGAAACCGTTGATAAACCATAGAAACCAAAAACTGCCACTACCCATGACAAAAAAACGAGAAGGGAACCCCGAAGCAGTGGTACAAAGCCCCACAGAAATGGTGTTAGCCGGCCAAGTTTAATTTGACTGTTAGGTTCAGGTGTGGGGTCATGTCAGGCCAGGCAGTGGTGAAGGGACTGGGACGGAGTGGCCCTGGGCTGGCAGCCAGTGGCTGCACGCAGCTCAAGCCCAGATGGGACCTGACAAGAAAGGTCTCATCTTGGAAAGCCTCTCGTAGCTTCTTCATTGCAAGTGGCACAACACTACTCTGAAATCCCCCAGAGCACATAGTCCTTAAAAATACGTACATTTCTTAGAGGTGCAATATTCCAGTCTGTGACAATCTGAATTAGTCTGGCCAGAGGTCAGAGGAAATGACCTCGTGGTTAAGAGAAAGACCACAACGTATCACGTGTCAGTCATGATGTAGATATTTGTAAGTCCGTGGTATTAACATCATAGCATTTGTAATGGATATTTGGAAATGCAGCTGGCAGCCGAAACATCTGGATCTGAGCTGTGCTGGGCACAGCTGCTGGCCAGTTGCTGTGAAGGTGCACCACCTTTGTGTGTTCTGGAGCATCTCAAAGAGAAGTTTGTGCCTGCGATAAGCCAGAGCAGCCTCAGGGCTGCCTTGGTGAGATCCCCAGCTTCAGGTTGTTTTTAGCAGTCACTCCACCAGCCAGGGAACAGGAGAGAAGCAGAGCAGTGTCGTCTGTGCCCCCTGCTCTCTAGCCTGAAGGGGGATAGCCAGCTGTACACTGCCCAAAGACTTTCCATTTGAAAGGGTCTCCTGGTTCTTTCACACAGCTTCCCTCTGCAGGAACTTGGCTGAGAGAGACTTTGCTTTTTGCCTAGAGTTTGGCCAGGGGAAGCTCTGTGTACTTTTGTTTGACTCGTAATACAACTAAACATTGTTTTTATTTACTTTTCTCTTTCATAGGAAAATGGCTACAAAAAGGTATTTAAATTCCTGGGATCCTTTCCTGGACACTGGTGCACTCTGGAGAGGGGGTAAAAAGACTAGACTTTAACCATGATTCATGTTGCTGAGCTCCCAAGTCTGGAAGTTTTTTTCCAAATTAAGTGTCTAGTCAGGCATTTTGATCTGGGCAGCCTTTACTGAGTTTTCTGTGTTTGATTGTCCAGAAAAGGAATCTAATAATTAACTACCATTGGTCCGTCATAAAGACAGTATGTACTAGTTGAGAAGTATATAGGACAAATCTGTCTTGTGTTTTTCAGCAGCTTCAGACTAGCACTTCTCCATATGTAATTGGTCACCAAGGTTGTTAGATGTTCTTTACTTCTGAGAAAACCCCAAGAATGTGCTTGAGAGAAGTGGAAAGCAGACCTAAAGGAACAGACAATCTCTGGAGTTTAAAAACAGCTAAGGATAGCAGCTTTCTGAGACGTTGTACTACTTTGTACCAAGTAAATAATTCGCTGTGAGAGGACACCTCAAAATGTCAGTGAGAAAGGAAGAAGTTTGATATTTAGATTTCTAGAAAACAGTTTCTCCAAGGGAATCACGATGCCCAAAGGCAGCTCCCTACTGCCTCTGTCGAAAAGGTTACCTACACTGCAGGGTTCAGACCACTGCAGAGAACTTGCCAGCTGGTCTAGGAGTCTGTGTGTTGTCTGTAGTTGCAGATGTCAAAGACCTAGATAGAGTCTTAACTTGGTGAGGAATGGTGGTGGCCACAGCCTCTCCTGCATGTATGTGCCACTTGCCACAGAGCAGCACGTGTTACCCACGTGTAGCTGGACACCTTTGCCATCAGTGGCCTGGTGCTAGCAGGATACAGCTCACACCAAGTCACAATAGTTCCTGTCCCTTCTTCCTTTGAAGCCAGAGTTCGACTGGTACTATGAAAGCACGTGTTGTTGCCTTGCTTCTAATTTTTTTTTGCACAAGGCCTGTGTCACTGCCTTTACATTTGCTTGTTTGCTCTGCCTGACATGCTGGCCCTGTACAAATGTGTCCATGTGAGACACAGCCACCATGGTATGCTGACTGCTAGAGACAGAGCCAGGATTTGACAAGTAGAGAGCTCTTGGTGTCAGCATGTGACCTGCCTGGCTGCTCTCCTATGCTTGTGGCATGCTTTGTTTTGCAGTCTTTTAGGAACCATCTGTCTGGCATGGTCAAACCATGTGACTTCTTCCAGAAACTCATACATATTTTGCTCATCTTTCATTTTATAGATGCACTGAATGCATTCGGTCCAGATGCAACTCTAAGAAAAACTCTGAGAAAGTATTTCTTATTTTACTTAAATATTTTCCATATTCATAGCTTCTCTCCAAACATATATAAGTTTGCCAGTAGTAAGTGCTTTAGGAATATAGACATCTGTCAAATAAGAATTTCATCCAAGAGATTACTTCATTTCCACTCATTTATTGTACTGAGCTGGAGTAAATTGGCATGAAGATTCAGTTACTATTGATTTTCACTGAGTCTGAATCAGTTACCTAAAGGTACATGACTCAATGAGCTGTATCATGTAGAATTTCACCAACTACAGTGAATTATCAGATCTTTTTTATTAAATTATATGTCCATGAAACAGGTTTTATGATTATGTCAGTACAGCATACACACTGTTCTATACAATTGAATAATTTTTAAGTGCTCTTTATATCCAAATAGTTTGAGAGCAAGCTTTCGGCATCTAAAGAAGTATACATAGAAGGAGATTTTTCTGTAATGTTTCTATCTGTAGCTGTTACCTTAAGCCTGTTTGGCAGTGATGAATCATACTATGCTACTGTAAGAATGAAGATACTCAGTTAAACCTAGATCTCGTCAGACCATTAGCAATGAAAGAGTCCATCTACAGAGTCAGAACCGTATTCTGGGTGGGTGTCCTACCCACTCAAGCACAGAAACAGGCCTGCTTGCTTCTCTCCTACCTTCGAATCATTTTTCCATTCCTGAGAAGTAATTGCAGAAGGAGCGGTAGGTGTTGCTCATCTCCTAGATCTTTTAAGAGTTTGATTTTGATGGCATTTTGCTGGAAAGTGCGAGCGGAGTTTAAAGAGGGCCCAGACTTCTTAGCAAACTCTCTATTTTTGGCAAACCTGCCGGCCACAACTGTATGAAAAGCAAGGCATAAAATGGCTTACCATAGGAAGAGGCTTTTACTTGATTATTCGCTTACTCCAGAAGAGGATTCTGTTTTTTTCTTTAATTCTGAAAAAATTAGATTGGGGCTTTTTTTCAGAAATGACAGGCATCTGCATCTGTATCTTGAGGAACTACTTGTAGTGCACATGAAGGTGGTGAACACTGTGGTGATGTGGGGACAGAAAAGTTCAAGATATGGGGTGATTCAAGAAGCTACATGTGCTCAGTACTTCAGAGACTGAGGAAGTGTTCATTCTGTAAATACAGAGTTGTGTGCTCTTCACATTAAAATGATGTCAAAAGCCAATAGAGTTGTGCCACAGACAACACAAAAGCAAGGCTTATGGTTCTGTAATGGCAAAGCAGAGACAATAGCATCAAAATTGTTGCAAAAATAATTTGGGGAGCCTTGTAACACACAGATCTAGAGCACAAAATGTGCTGCAGTTGCATAGGGGAGCGTGGCATCTGAGCAGTGTCACCACCTGGAAGTTAGGTTTTGGGTTTTCTCTTTAATGTAAAAATGAACTTACTCTTTCTTTTGGTCAGGATTCAAGTGGGAAAAAAGATTTTACGTGAAATCACTAAAGGCTGAACAGGATAAATAACCAGAGAGCTCCTAATAGGTGAACTCAGGTTATGCACTGTCGTGGGGCAGTGAATGTAAAGCTCACAGCTTCTCTGCTTGAGTAGAGTGTATTGCATGAGACAAAGTATTGCTTAGGGCAAAGTTGTATCTAGTTTATCTGGCCTTTGAAAACTGTATCAGTTTTCCTTGCATGGTTGCTATTCATAACTTTCTACCTTAAATGCTTATCTCAAGCTTTTCTGCAGGTGTTTATTAATTCACTGTAAGCCAGCACAGCTGCTAAAAATTAAACTATTTTCTTCACACCATCCTTCTAATCCACTTTCATCTCTTTTGACACTCAGACTCAGCAGCTGTGGAAAAAGGTTGAAACTGAAATTTAACCTCTACTCACATAACAGTTTGCCATTTAGTACTGAAATGTTTTTCCTGCCTTTCTTGTCTAGGAGTTGTAATCCACTTTCAGAGTTTTTTCTGACCAAGAGGGTTTTATTACAGCTGAAGGTGATGACATATTAGTTGTGGGTGGGCACAGTTCTGATGTTTCAGGTTTATCTGAAAATTTAGAGAGGCTTAGAGCAACAGGTGCCATTAACACCTAATATGGGGGCAAATAAAGTGATCACAGATCAAAACATATACTTGACACCACACAGGAGTAGCTGAAGTCCACGTGGAGAGAAAACCCAAGGATTATCTCTTAGCCTTTAATGTTTTCCCAGAAGGGAAAAAAAAAATCCTTTTGTCTTAGATTTCGTTCTGTATTGAGAATTTTATGTTCTAGATTGTGAGAACATCTTTGAATTCCATGTTTCCCTTCAAACATGGGAATTTGACATTGAAGCTCCCTTCTCTAAAGTCTCAGAGTGCCCACGTGCAGCCTCCATTACCTCATTGTCACACTGTCACTATACTACTGCAGCTGACAGAAAAAATTGACTTTCAGAATTTTTCTGATGCTTTTATAGTCAGATACTTGCTTTTTTGCCTTGCTCTTCCCAGTTCTAGAGTGTATTGGTGGGTTTTTTTTTTTAAAGTTAGACTAGTAATTTTGTCAAATAGATGTATGATTTTCTGTGTAACTCATAGTGGTGAAAATAAAACATCATTTATGACATTATCCTTTTCCATTATTTTGTATTAAGTATTTAGAATATAGGGTCTTTTATCTATAAAGTATATTTTAGTCTGTGAAGCTCCTTGCTTAGCATTACTAAGATAGAGATAAAGACGTAGAAAACCTGGGAACGTATAGTTGGATGGTAATTTACTCTGTATCTTTGGGCAGATTGAATGAACCAGTATGTATGGTATAAGTATTTGTAACTTTCTTCTCCCTTTGATAAGGAAAAATCACAGGTAGGTAAGAGTTAGTTTCCTTTGGGCAATAATTTCGTGTGCATAGTCTTTCACCTGATACAAGAATGATAACAAGGTTAGGCATTTGGTTTAAAAGAATTTATTCCAAGAGAAGTCAACCTAATGGCACAAAACCTTTTAGCCTAAAGCTTAACTGCGAAAGCAATCTGATTGAACATATCCAGTTTGTGTAACATTATTGAATTTTAGTTAGAGGGCCTCAGACTTTAAAACCTGTTCTGTATCCATGGCCTTGATTAAAACTAGTCCAGCATTAGAGGCACTCTCGAGCAAAGCCCATTTTAAAAGGGGTTTTTACACCAGTAAATATGGTAAAAGTCAACTGATGAGCTTTCTCAAAGTAATCTTGGCATTGCAAGTAAAATTGTGGAACTACAAAAGAATTAATTCTGTATCTCTGAAAACTGATTTGAATAGATTTTCAATGAAATTTCATACAGGATAAAGGAGTAGATACTTCATGTAGAAGACTGCTTTCACTTCATTTACGTAATTGATAAAGACTAGGAACAGACAAACTCCTCTTGCTTACCTTGAAGATTGGTCTTTTGCTGTGATAGAGATGTTCTAAAACCATTTCTTCGAAATACAGCATTAAAGAGCATCTTCATATTCTGGCTAAAATGTGTCATTTTGAAGTGCTGTCTGCTAGATTTTTAAGTGAGGAGTAAATTAGGAGTTAAATGAAAGAAGTGGCGAAAAACAGTGCTCTGGAGGGAGGATATAGATCTGTTCAAGGAAAATATGGGCAAATTTGTTCACAGGCATGAGGAGCTCTGCACAGACACACATACTCACACACACACACACTGCCTGCACACAGTGTCCTGCACACCGATTGGCACCATTGCTTGTTTGAGTGAACAGGAGAGTGAGGAGCCCTCTTGGCTCCTATCCTTCCACATAAGACAGCCTTTATCTAATCCATACCTCAGTTATTGCCTTCAAACCCCACAACTGAGTTGAACAAGAAGGCCAAAGCCATGTGACAGTTTTTAAAGAGTGCATGTCTAAAAAGGGGATATGCAGTAAATTCATGGAAGGGAAGAGAATGCATCAAACTAAATAAGTGATTGTGGGAAGGCTGTGACCATAACATATGTGTCATATCAGTATTTCTTTCTTTCTGCTTTCAAAAGGCAGAAGCCTGCAGTTTAGTTATGCCATTAAATTTCAAACTGATGATGGACAAGTAGATGTAATTTAACTGTGCACAGTGATCAGATGGATGTTTAATATGCAGACAGTTCAATCATACTGCTGGTAGAACTGTCAGTACAAACAAAAGGAATGCTTCTTTTTCCACACTGAGCAGAGACCACACTTGTCTTTCCCTTCCCTTCCCTTCCCTTCCCTTCCCTTCCCTTTGTCCAAGGTCAGTTGTGTATGTATTTACAAAATTTACTTCAAACATTGGGACAGATTTCAAGGTGCCACTGATCATGCTTCCTGAGCTGAGATAATAACCCTTAAAGCCCTAGTGAAATAAACCTACAAATCTTGTGGAGAAACAAATGTCCACAGATAAGAGAACTGTGACGTGCGTGCTGAAACAGTAAGTGAAGGACGCTCAACCTATCAAGGCTCTTCTATTTCAAAAAATAATGTTCAGTGATGAATTCTGAAGCAGTTCAGCCCAGGAACAGATGAGATCTGCCTATGGTACAGCATATTCTGGTCAAAGATAATATCTACACTTATCTTACTTTTGGGAACTTCATGTGTCAGTATATATATATGTATAGACATATATAGTGTATGTATCCTTCTCTTGAAGCATGATTTTTTTTCTTAGAAGAGGTTTGAAACCCGATCTCAATTGGCTTCAACATGGGGTCGTTAATGTCTTTGATAAAGCTCCCTTTTATGTCAGTGGTGGGGGACAAGGCCCATGATTCTGCTCCAAGGCCACCTGGGACTGTGCTTACATGAAAGGTTTCAAGCAAATTTTAAGCACCCAGAAAAAGATCTTCCTTTGCCAGTTCTTAAGGAAGCTTTGAAGATGGTTCTATTTTCTCTTACTTATGGAGATAATTATGTATATTGGATCAACTTCACTCTACATGGTAGGCTAGCCCTGCTTTGGTCATAAAGCTGTACACGGTGCCTCTGTTTGGTTTCCCTTTTACTAGCATTTCCCTTTCAGTTACACATACAAAGGGAACATGTGTGTCCATCTGAAACTGGGTCCTTCCTTGTTCACTTCTATCTGCACCCAGCTCTGAAAGCTCTTTGTTTTCTCAGTCCAAGACAGAAATCCCGTATGTTTCTTAGGAGCTAGACTATATGTGCACTTGGGGGTCAGAATATTATCTTTATTTCTAGAATTAATTTACTTCATTTTAAATGGCAGTGGTGAGCAAATTCAACACACTACAGAACTGGAAGTTTGCAAAACTACATCTTTTTTTATCTACTTCTGTCTACTGGGTGACATGGGAAACTCCAGGCAAAATAATAATGGTTGCAGGTTTTGATGCATTAGATCTGGTTCTAATAATAGTTCAATACTGACATAGCCACATCTTAGAGCTCTTATTCATGATTGCGATACTGTCATATTTGAAGAATGATAGATTCTTGAATGAAAGAAATTGGGCTTTTAAAGACTAAAATTAGAAACTCAAGGTGGCTGATCTGGTTTCTGTCACATTTCAGCTGAAGAGTATTTCCTCAGTCATAATGTTAATCTATGTCATCTTTCTTCTTGCATATTGGAGGAGAGAAGATAAGTTTCATAAAAGTTTTGAGCAACTTATGATCAAGTATAATAACCTCTACATGAAGTAACTTCTTCCTATGCAGTGTCTGGCACCCACCCACACAGAGATATTATTAAAGGGAAAGGAGAGAGAGAAGTACAAGAAAATGTTAGGTTTAAAATGAGAACTCTGAATTACACAACAGCTGAGGCAAGTCACTTGTGACTGGAAGTGGGTAACTGTCCAGAGCGTGAAATGTTGTCAGCATGGCCTGTTTTCAGATTAAACTTCTATGTTGTAGATAATTCATTTTACATACCAGAAAGGCCAATGATCTTCATCTTTAAAAGGTGATACTTTTTTTTTTCTTGCTTTACTTTCTCTTTCCATACTGTAGTACAGACTTGTCCAGGCAATTTGTCAAAGAGAAACAGTGGTAGGAACAAGAGTGGCTAGGAATCAGCTCAGAAATAACCCTTCTGAATAAAGGTTTCCACAGGACAGTCCAGATCATGTTATTTCTAGTCATCTCATAATTTCAGTTTTAGGTCATGTTTGGTCTTAATTCTTAAAATGAAAATATTTTCTTCATAACAAGTAACTAAGAATCTGACAAGTTATTTACCAGCTATTCATGTTTTGTAATACGAAAAGAAAAAAACCCAGCCCATCCTTTTAATATATCTCTGACTATATAGTTTGGCAGGTTTCCAAAGGCATGATGCAGGATTCCTTGGCAAATATTACTTGGCTTTAGCTTTTTTAATTTCTTCACCATCACTTTGTTGCTCTTGTACACACAGACATACAAACTCCTAAACTTAACTGCTACAACACTATCAGATTCTAAAATTTAATGCACAGCTTCTGTGAACCATTGCTATACCATTTCTCTTTACATTTTTTTCTTCACTATGTCAAATAATCATGGACTTTGGGCACCTCCCTCATTTTGTATAATGCCTTCAAAGCTGCAGCTACCTGTTCTGAATTCACTGCTCTTCTTCCCAAAACAGCTTCTTGGCATCTTCTCAACCAGAGTGTCTAAGCCCCACTTGCCCAAAAATCAAGTTGTACCTTTCCCACCCATGATGTTCTTCTCATTTCAGGGACATCTTGTAGGACTTACCTGAGTACACATGGATCACCAATATACAGGCTTTTCACTAAGAATATTGTATATATTCAAGTTAGTAGTTAAGAGATTATCTTTATCGTTTTTCTGTGATAACAAGGAAGGGGATGGAATTCCTAACTGCTGTTGTCACAACAATGAGCAAATGGACTAGCAGAAAGAATCCAGGTTGTTATTTTGGACGTTATTCTTACTTACATCTGGAAAGATACTAGGCTTGTCTAGCTTTGGAAGCACTTGTATTGGCAACTCCAGAACTGTCATGAGAGCTCAGTAATATATTTTGGTTAGAAAGTGAATTTCTTACGTTTTTTTCACTCTTCAATACAGTTTTTCTTCATGTGACCTTTCTTCCATGTGTCCATTTTACCAATGTCAGAAATTGAAAGATAGTTTCCAATAAGAATGTCACTAATTAGTTCAAAATGTCAGTCACTGTCAAGAAACCTGCAGAAATCTTTTCCTGTGCGTGTGATTTTACTAGATTTTTTCGTTGTGTCTGCATTGTAGTTTAACTAGAACAGTGTTTATCAATATCTTTAATTCCAATCTTTATGAAAATTCCAACTTTCCTTATTAAAAGCTTTAGATTGTCTTTGCTTTGTAGACCGAAGACTGAAAGTAAAAGCTAGAAGTAATGTGGCCAGTTTACAGTTAAAACTCAGTTATCTCTTGGGTGTCATTGCATTTTCATTGTATACAATACTTTAAGAATTGCTTTGGCATGTCCATAGAGTTGCACCAGGGAAAATTCTTTCATGGAGACTTGCTTAGGAAATGTTTATATCTCAGTTTTTACTGAGTATCACAGACATGAAACACAATGTGTAGAAAATAAAGTACTCAACTTTTCAGACACTAATATCCAGTTCAGAAAGAAAGAATATTCAGTGAAGGTGAAACTCAGCATGAGCGTGAGCAAAACCATGAGCCAGGGCATGGACAAGAGGAAAAAAGCCTAAAGTTGGTAAATGGTTAAATTTAGTTTGTTCAGCTATATATAAGCATGAGAGCCTTTTGGCCAGAAAACTAATGGTGCAAGCCCTTTTAAACTATAAGCAAATGGTAACTTTTTCAGGATTTGTGAGATTTTCCATTGCAACCTTATGTTGTGATCCATATTTTTATTTCTGTACTATCACAGAATCATGGAATGGTTGAGATTGGAAGGACCTCTGGGTTTCATCTGGTCCAAGCCCACTAGCTCAGGCAGGACCACCTAGAACTGGTTGCCCAGGACCATCTCCGGATGGCTTTTGAATATCTCCAAGGTGGGAGGCTCCACAACCTCTTCGAGGAACTATGCCAGTTCTCGGTCAGCCCCACAGTAAAAAATTGTTTCCTTATGTTCAGAAGGTGTTCCTGTGCTTCTGTTCATGCCCACTACCTCTGGTGCTGTCACTGGGCACCACTGAAAAGAGCATGACTCCATCTTTTTTGCACCCTCCCTTTGGTATTTTTATAGATATATAAAATCCCCACTGAGATTGTCTTCTCTAGGCTAAACAGTTCCAGCTCTCAGCTGTTCCTCATATATCAGATAATCCAGTTCTTTAACCATCCTCATGGCCCTTTTCTGGTCTCTCTCCAGTATGTCCATGTCTCTCTTGTGCTGGGGAGCTCAGAACAGGACCCAGCGCTCCAGATGTGGCTTCACCAGTGGTGAGCAGAAGGAAAGGATCACCTCCCTCCACCTGCTGGCACTGCTGTTCCTCATGCTGCCCTGGAGTTATGTGCAGCTTTGTGTTGGACTGACATATAAAACGGTAGATAGATTTATCCTGTGGAAATAGTCACAATGCAGACTCAATCCATAGCATTGTCATAGCTAATATCCATTTAATTGTGCAGCTGCACATTTTGTACCTCAGGAACTAAGGTACTTACTGGCTCAGGAGGAGTTTATTTTAGCAGGACAGGGTAGTAATACGATGCCTCCATCATATCTTCGTATCTGTAGGCTAAGGGCATTCTGGTCCTACAGTAAACACGAAAAGGCGTTTCCTCCCTACAGTGGTTGTCATTCCAGAGGCAGTGGATAGTGGCCTAGCTCCAAGGCCAGGAGGAGTAGTCAAACAAGATGGACACCTGCATATTCCCTGTGACATTTTCCTCATTCTGTCTCCCTGGAAAATCAAAGAAGCAACAACCGACAAAAATGGGAAGCATCTGAGACTTTCTGAGCAAACAGGGAAATTAAATGTCATAGATGCACTCCAAATCTTTTGGTCCTATCTTCTTCCCCACTTGATGTGTGTTTAGTGACAGTAATGGTGGTGGAGCCTTCAGAGCATGGATTTCATAGCAAGCAAAGTCAGGGATGTTTAAGAGGATTGAGGAACCACACAAAAGGCAAATAAATCCCCATAGATAGCTCTTTCATCCATTGGAATATCCCTCTTTCCTGAGATGCATGTACTCACAGATTTAAGGTGTTTTTTGAAGCCAGAGGACAGACTCACATCCCTTGCCAGAGGACACAAACGCAGCTCCATGCCTTTCCTGAAGAAAAAAAGAAGGAATTCTACAAAATCAGGCTCCGGAGTTTAACCAGTCTTACACAAATTATGGTCACAGAGAGGAGAACATATGCTCAAGAAAGGATCAAGCTTTCATAATTAAACCTCAGGGAGCGAGTGGGTGTATGAGTCAAGTGAAAGATACCAAGAACAAAGGTGGAATTTCACTTTTCTGTGACTGCTGAGTATGCTTTCAGTTCAAAGGTGGTGGGAGAGCTGGTGTCCACCTTTAAGAATCTTTTAAAAATTGTCTTGAGGTGAAAGTTTTTATGTGTACTGGACTTGCAGAGCTGTCGGGTCATTACAAAAGAGTAACTAGTGCCAAAATGTGGAATGAGAATTTCATACAGCTGCTGATTAGGTGAATCTATTTCCCCAGTCATGCATCCAATATTCCAATTGAACCTCTAGCCAAAATTCGTGAGGCAAGTTTCATTATATTAGTGGTGCCTAGCCTGGAGTTGGCATCCTGTTGTTGTAGTCATGATGTTGGGGTGGATAGGAGGCTGAAAGATGAACTAATAACACTTCATTATGATGAAATATCAAAGTATGTTGGAAGGTCACCTTGTGTTGTATAATTATGCTTTCAAAAGAATTTAAATTCTTGCTTCAGCCCTTAGTGAATTTGAGACAGCAGCAATGATGGGAAAAACCTTCCTTAAAAATCCCAAGAATTGTACTTGTTCTGGCATGACACTGCCTGAGGTGATGTGCAAACAAGGGTGCCTTTGCTAAGCTTTCACATGAATGCAGGGCTCAGCATACATTTTAAAACATTAAATCTGCTTTCTATTTGCATAGATATGATTATTTGAATTTATAGATTCTGTTAGTTTAAAGGGCGCCAATATTCTAATGCTGGAGCCGAAATTAAATATTCAAAGTAACTGTATCTTAATAATTTCAAGCAGTATTTAAAAAAAAAAGTCTAAGGTAATATTGCTTGACTTTGGAAGATACAGAGTGTGACTGCTGCCACAAACAGTGCTAGGATTGTAGCTATTGAATGTTTTGAAAATCAGGCTCAAAACCTAGGGCAAAGGTAGATGCTCCTGTCTGAGCGGGTTAAGCTTTGGGTTTTTCTAGAAGCCAGTATTGCTATATACCTTAAAGATTAAAAAAATTACAGAAATCCCAAAGTATGAGTTGCAATGGTCTTGTCAAAGTGGATACAGTTTGTAAGTATCATGTGTATCTGGGAAGAAAACATCCCATTATTTATGATTTATTCAGAATCAAAATAAATAAATAAAGCCCTTTTTGGACAAATAACAGGCTACCACATTTTACTCCATTCGATCAAATCTCATGTGAGATGGTTTCAAATCAGACTTAAATAAATTGTTCTCTCAATGTCCCTGCACAAGGTAATTTGGAGTATAAGTTGGTACGACATGACCTGAATGGCAACACACAAGAAGGAGGCAAAATGCATGTTTAGTTCATCAAAGAACAGCATGTCTGCCAGTTCACTGCTTTTTATTGGTGGCCCAGATTTCTGCAGAGATTGTTATGTCTAACTAAGAAATGTCACAGTGCTCTGTGTCTACTTACTGTATTTGGAATGGCCCCACAAGACAGGCAGTGACATGGAGCTCTGCTGCCTTTGTGAGAGTGTCAAGATGGAAAGTGCTGTTTTTCAGCATTAACTCATGGTTAGCAAAAGGAGATCCAGATCCTGCACCTGCTCCTACATATGGGCAATGAGAGGGGAAGGACCATAGCTGACTACTCCTTGTTCTCCACTGTAGATGGGAGAGATCTTCTCCTGTGAAAAGCAGCAGTGAAATGATGTCTTTGGCTGTCACTGGTGTCAAGGATTTATATCAGACAGAAGAGGAGTCTGCGGAGAGAGGCAGGAGAGTAGGTGTTTCTCCATAACCAAAGGCTGCCAGTGAAAGCATGGGATTATGCATTGTTTATCAAGTCACTGTGTCTCAGCTGAACAGTTTTAGAAGCTGTAACCGTGAGTTTACAACATACACTGTACTTAGAGAGCCGTGATCCAGAAGAGAGGGGCAGCCTGGCTATCAGTCGACCCAAGTTACGATCTCAGTTTGTAGTGTGTGTGACTCGTGTTTCTTGGAGTAATATACCATTTGTTGAACCAAAATGGTACGTGACGTCTTTGGCCTGATCTTCACAGGTTCCTCATTCTTGGCTGGATCCTTACTCATCTGTCAGTAACATGTTGGACTATCTTCGGAGTTTCAACATAAAATTGCACTGTTGTTCGCACCTTACCAAATTCAACACAAAGCTGGCAATACAGCCATACTGCCATACAAATCAGAGTTTCATATTTTACACTGGCACTGTGGGGTGATAGTATTTTATACAGGATGAGTGAAAACATTTTAAATTGCACTTTGAAAAGAAGAAGTGTGTCTGAAAGTATTTTTAGTCACTGTTTTTTTTTAAAGCCTTTGGACATTCAGCCTAACAATTTGTTTCTTTCCTGAACGTATCTTTATTTATGCAGCAGAAGTATTCCTCTACTTCAAGGTAAATTCTGTACTGTTTCACATCCCATTGTTTACAGACCTTCGTGAATCCATTGTCATTTATTTGACCCCTTAAACCTAGGAGCACATTTCCAATATACAATATGCAAGAATTTTAATTTTGAATTTATATTCATAATAATTAATCTCTAATTTTATTATTTTTTCAAGAATTGCATGACATTCACTCTGTTTTTGTCTCTCTTAGCAGCTATTTTAGTGTTCTTTGTAGTGAAAACTATTTTGTTAATGATATAATTCATAGGACATTATTAGTTGAGGGAAAATCATTCATGCAAAAGGGCACAATTAAATTTTCAAAAGTAGTGTATTCAAAAATATGTATCATCGGTCCCCTTTTGTTACCAGTTTTAGTAGAAACTTGAAAGGTTCACTCACAGACTGGATAAAGCATGGAAGCAGAAGATATGAAGTCTCAAAAAACCCTCATGTTTTCACCCTGCATTGGCAACTGTCAATGACAAATATAAATTTACATTAATTAAAGCAAGTCACATCCTAAAAACATTTTTTTATTTTTTCAGACCACTCTTCCGTGGAAATTCAGATGTTGATCAACTAGGAAAAATCTTTGAGTAAGTAATAAGTAATTGCCTTATGTCAGTATCTGTTTAACACTGAAACCCTATGAGATTTCTTTGCCATGTTTTTATGCAATAATGTGACTAGAACAAAGTTTTCCTAGAACATATTTCCTATTGCTACCATATGCAACATGATATTTCCGTGTATTCTGTGTCAGAGTGGGAGGAGGAAGCAACATGGAATATAGTTCTGCAAAACTGACAGCCATCATCAGGAAGTTATGAGACTTCTGGGTTTGGGCTTTTTAAATCTCTTAAACATACTGTGCATGTCCCATTCATGCATATTCACAAACAGTTAAGTCCAAGAGATTCTCTTCATGTAAACAAACACAGAGGTTTTATTTTTTGGTGATTCCTTTGTGCATTGCAGAAAACAACATTAGAATACATTAAAAGCTGAAATCTCTAAGATTATTACCAACAGCATCTTTGCAGAAAAGACTTCTGAACATCCGAAAATATATTAACTTTTAAACTATATTGTATAGTCTGTTAACAGTCCATATTTTTGTCAGGAAAGTAACTGTGACAACGGAGGAAGCATTTTAACATGTGCTTTCTCAGAGATGAATTGACTTTATTTTAAAACCATTTTACAGTTCTGTAAGTTTGTGTTTTTCAGATATATCAAATATGTTAAGGAGATGGGTAGACTCTCAACTCTCTGAGGTAGAATATTTCTCATCCAAAATTAAATTATTGATATTACCAATACAATAATTAAGTAAGATTATATTACTTTTTCTTGCAAAAGCTCTTCAGACTAAGGAATATTGCTGTATTTTTAAGAGGCATATAAATTTTAAGATCTGATGTCCATATCATGTAGTTAGGAAATCAAAGCCACATAGACCTGTTACCAATCCAGAGAAGAATGCGTGTTTGCCTCTGCACCTCTGACTTCCTTTTCTGTATGGAGGGACTGCAGGGATCCAGGGATCTGGATGAAATAAGAAGTAGATAGCACAGAGAGAGAGAGAGAAGTATTATTCCAAAATGTTATTTTCTTGAAGATATTCCAAAGAGAAGATAGTAAAAGTTCTAAGAAAAGCTTAAACTGTACATATAACGAATTTCTCAGTTTAACCATTTTTCCAGTTCTGAAATCATAACAGATCTATTTCTAAGCATTTTCATTATTTAATGTGGAGTTCCTAAATTGCAGGTCTTGATTTCACACAGTTGACTTCCTTTTCCTGCATACCATACCATGAGTATGTGACTCACTTGTGTGGTTAATTTGTCATGAGCTAAATAGCTCTTCCTGCCCAATCCAGAAAAGTCAGTCTTTAAAATTTACTTTTTCTTCTTCTGCCAAAACTACTACTTTAGTCCTACAGTATTTTGCTTTATTAAATGAAGACAGCTTTGACACATACAACATATATTACAATTTTAAAAGACATAGCTGTGATTTTTTTCATTTGTAACATTTAAGGAGAAAATTAAAATGAACTGGGCTAGGATTAAATGCATAGTTGCTAGTGGCAGCCTCCAGCGGGGATCTTTCCATCCCTAGGGGCTGAGATTACCTGTGCAGAAAAGAATTCACTAAGAAAAGAAAATGCTGTGCTAAATTTAGAAGAAATTCCTTATTGCACATCTACTTAAAGAGAAAGTTTGGGTTTGCTTCCTTTGTACAGTTCTTCTTAAATAGTTGAAAAGCTTCTGTCTTGGGTTCTGAGGGGTTATGCCAAGTAGTGTTTATTTTGTGTTTTCACAGCTGGAGAACCCCCTACAGTTAGGCATAGCTCTTCTTTTAGGAGGGTTGTTTCTTTCTACAGTAGTGACTCATTCTGGAGGTCAGTTTGGACCGAAGGAAGTTTCAGGATTTGCGTGCAATCTGGACTGATGCATTCTTTCAGATAATGGGGCTGTGGTCTGCCTTTGCTTTTGCATGTGCATTGTGATTTGTGTCAGTAAAATTCCACTGTGTGTGAGGATAAATCCCTCGTACATGGCCCAAAACATTCTCCCGCTTTTCCAGGACACTACCAGCATGTGGCATATCCTCATAGATTTCAGGCTAAACTGCAATGGTTTGAGCAGACTTGTCTCCCGTTGTGATCAATGGGAGTGGAAAGTACTTAGCATTTCTCAAGACCAGGCCTGAACCTTTGGCAGGAGGTGAAACTTACCCAAGATACTCCGAAACTTAGTCACTGAAATGGTGGTGCCACCAGACCATTAGAGTGAGAACAGCTCTCAGACATTCATTATTAAGGAGGTTTGAGTACTATGCGTGTGTAACTAAAAATGTCTCTCCTTTCCACTCTGTCTTGTCCAGCCTACCCCTGTCTGACAGGCTGCCTCCTGGTTTCTCATCATCGGTTTTGCCTGTGCTTATTCTGCCCTGTTCATGCTCTGCCATGCAATCGTTAAAAGAAGTGGGGCTAACCAAACACATTTGAATGACAGGTTAAATATCGCTGTTACTTAAAATGCCTAACTCTCCCATCTGTGATGCTATTTGTATTATATTTAATATGGAGCCAGATCCCGAAATATCTAATCAAAAGGCTTTAACTGCCATGGCCAGGGGGGCTGCCCCATACCCACACTGTACGTGGTGATAAACTTACAAGTGTGGTTTTTCATACAGATTCCCAAGAGCTGTGATATGTCCAGATGTAGTAGGGTTTAATTGTCCTGAGATTGTAATTGCTTTGCCCTTCCAGCCATGCTGTTACTTTGAGGACATATAAATTTTTAGACGTATTTTAAGTGAGCCAAATTACAATCTAAAATCCATGTAGGTGGAGGTGGTGTAATTCCATTAAGTTCTGTGAGGTAGCCTATGATTTACCTCGGTGCGGTTGGCCCATGGCCTCACCCAGTCTTGCAACAAACTCAGTGAGAAAAAAGGTCAATGCTGCTCCCTAGTGGCAGTGGGCTTTGTGCAGGCCCAAGTATTCTGTAACATTATTTTTATGTCTTTTCTTGTCTTAGCCTGTCAGCGTTTCCATTGAAAATCTCGATTTTACAGGTTATAAAAATTTATTTTCCCTGAAACCAGGCAAGTAATGTCTGATCTTTTCCAGAATTTCCATCAGAAACTGGTTTTCAGCCCCACAAAATGTGAAATGTATGAGACATAATCCATCATTGGTGGTTTACCTACTATTTAATTTATTTGGGTTTTAGACCTCAGCATGATTATTTAATAAGTATAAATATCTTATATAATTTAAAGAATAAAGAAATAAAATACTAGAAGAAATTAAAATATTCTATTAAAGAGTAAAGAAAAACTAAAATACAATCGAAAGCAAAACCACAAAGACACTCAAGTGCCTTTCCACTTCTAAATTGAGACTTTAAAACCTGTATTGTGAACCAAATAAATTGTTTAAATTTGGGCAACAATTACTGCACATAGCTTTGAAGCATTATGAAACATCCCTTTTATTGCCTTACCCTCATCTTGACCCACACTCTTCTCTCAGTCCCTATTCTTGTGAAAAAAGATCCTTGCATGCAATTCCCCTTTGAAACTTACTGCATTTAATCATCCTGGAGTGACACGTGTTGCACCATCCAGTCAAGAGCTGAGCAACTTTTTTCTAAAGCACTCAGCCTTTTTCAACAAAAAGACTCAGAAAATTGAGACTTAGGCCAGAAAATTGTGCTGCCCACAAAATTATTTCTACCAAGCATGTTGAGGACCTATGTTCATCAGCTTCTATTCACGGAGATCATTGCACTGCTGTACAATTAAACAGTTCAGCTCATTTAAACAAAAATACTTATAAACTGCCACCCAGTGTAATCAATATAAAGGGGAAATTGTATAAATGTTCAGACCTAACATTATGTTTTTCATTTCGCAGTGTAATTGGACTCCCAGAAGAAGAGGACTGGCCTAATGATGTTGCCCTTCCAAGAAATGCTTTTACTTCCAGACCCGCACAACCTATTGAAAAATTTGTACCAGATATTGATGAAGTAGGCAAAGACTTGCTTCTTGTGAGTTTCTATTTGTTGTTGTCTAACTCACTTGACTGATAATTCCCACTGTGCATGCAACTTGCCAAGAAACAATGAAGTTTCCATTTAATGGAGTTACTAAAAAAAAAGATCAAAAATAGATAAGACAGTTCATGTTAGTCTGTGAAACAACAGCACAGAGACACTGCCTTTGGCTCAGGAGGTGTCTCAGAGCTGAGAATAGTTCAAGATTAGGAAACTGGGTCAGGGACGCATCTGTTTGACCTGTCGTTAGACCTTATGATAGATCCTCATTACTGACTGCTGTAGTGCCACTGATTCAGCCACTCTTACAGTATTGCCCTGATGTGAGTACGAAAATGGATCTACCATTTTTTGTGGTATAGTGGACCCAGTATAAAGCAGAAAATAGGCTGTAGTGGCAGATTACATCTGTATGCCTTCTGCTGAATGCTGGGAACTTGACACTTGGAAATCACCAATTATTGCCTCTTGCAAATGGCAAGGCTGAACAGAAGCAAAAAAGTTGGGCTAGTACAGCTATTTCCATCATTATTATAGATACATTAGAAACCCCAGTCCCGAAGTTCAATCTTGAAATGGAATGTAGGGAATGACCTTGCATCAGCTTGCTTCTTGCTGTGCTTTTTGAAATCTAGTTAAATTTGTTCTCCAGAAGTCTTTTAAAGATCTTGATTCATATGAGCTAGGTGGAGTGGGCTTAGTGCAATTCTTGAAAGACTTGATGCATCTCTTCAGGAACTGCTGTTTCTGGCCAAGGTTATCTCAACAAGAGATGATCCTCCAGTGTCCTCATGACTGCAGCCCCCAGCTGCAGAAAGCTGGACTACATATGGACACTTGAAATGACAAGGGAGAAACGCATCTGTTGTGCTTGCAGACAGCCTGGAAAAGGAAGCTAGACATGGGACAAGAATTAGATTCTGGGAACAGCAAGGAATAGTATATGGCAGAGAGCTCAGGGAGTGTGAAGCATGATGGGAGGAAGAAAATAAATATCTATGCCTAGAAGGTGAGGTAGGAAAGAAATCTGTTTCTGCTAGGCAAAGAGATAATAACTAGGAGCCACAGATGAAAGGGGAGAGTAGGGCTGAAAGTCACTGAATTAAATTTCAGAAGTTAAATGATAGAAGTTCTGATACAAGAAAACAAAGGACGACTAGGAAGTGGTTACACAAGGATAGTAGGAAGAATAATTTATGGAGGTGAATGAAGTAAAGAACAAGGTATAAATGCAAGGCTGGGATAGAGATTTCAGTGCTGGCTGGACAAAGGCTGGGGTACAGATCTGGAAGGAGGGCCATCGAAGTGCAACAAGGAAGAAGAGGGAGAAACTGAACACAGAACATAACCAGATGAAGGCTGTCCTGTGCATGTGAATTCAAGAAAACCTGTATTCTGGAATTTCATAAACTGTGAATACTTGAATTTTCTGGCATGTAATTTCTGAGGTGGTGATACTCTTACACTGTGACCCCATTGCTTGTTTTAATATGGATGATCATTATGCACCACCTTCTGAGACCCTGTTGTGTCTCATACTGACCATAAACTGAAGGTGGTATGCATTAATGTATTATGCAATGATAGCACTGTTAACTGTACATTTTAATTAAAACTTCTTTTCATACTTTCAGAAATGCTTAGCGTTCAACCCAGCCAAGAGAATATCTGCATATGTTGCCCTCTCTCACCCATATTTCCATGATCTGGAGAAGTTCAAGGAAAATATGGACTGTCACATGTCATCCAGCCAAAACTCCAGTGAGGTGAATGCATCATAAGTGCTGACTGAAGAGGAACCATAAATGAACACGACATGTAGCTGACAAGGCCACTGTCCCATACAAGCCACATAGCTGTCCTAGCGAAGATCATTATTTGGAGGTTTTATGCACTTACCTTTTATTTTGGGATTGTGATGTGCTTATCCGTGGAAATCAATCTAGTTTACTTTTATCAGAGCAATGCAAGGGCCGGGGCTTTGACCTGCTCCTGTTGCAGCTTTATGTTTGTTTTGTTTTTGTTTTGTTTATCTACCTGGGAAAACTCCAGACGAAGAGAAGCTGCTGACCAGTTTTGCTGCCATTTTATCCTTCTAATATTGGATGCTGCCAGTGTTGGATGATCGAGTCACTGCCAAAACATGATGCAATCTCTCTCTCTCTCTAGCTGCTGAAGCATGATTTGGTACTTTTTTATTATTATTATGTGATATTTAAAGAATGGCATTGAAATACCAGATCTCTGCAACCTGCGGTTAAGTGATACATGCGTTAATACATCCAGCTACTGTTCATTCATAGCATATATGCAGGTGCTTCCCCACTTGAAAACTTGGATGAATTAATTTATCGTTTCATTGCTCTATAAAAATTAACAGTCATGATGGTCATAATAAATGTCTCAGCTTTTAGGTTTTTTCATACACAAGTTATTATCTAGCTATGTTTGTGTGCACGTTTCAAAAACTGTCCTGTTCTTACTGTTTCAGTTTCCAAATGGTCGATTTGTGTTGAAATGCAGACACATTCTGGTCCATCATCTAACCCATCATTCCCCCCTGGAAACAGCTGCAAACATATTTTCTTCATCTCATTCCGAATAATTTTCTGATATGCAGCTCAAAGACATGAGCAGAGCCAATGAAAATCAATACAGATTTTTGCCTTCAACCTGTTTTCATTGTCATCCAAAAAGGAAAGTACAAAAAATATTTCTGGTTAAGAAACAGAGAATCCTATACCTGTAATAAGCACAGAGAAGTATTTGTGCTGCATTATACGCTGTATACTATGCTGCCTTACCTGCAACACCCCCCAGTGCATCACAAGTGCATGAACATTAATGTTTCAAAATCCCTCACATGTCACTTACTAAGCAGGCTTGTTTTCTATGCAGAAATGCATGACCTTCTCTCCTAAACCACCATGTGGGAATACTGGCACATGCCTCTCCACTAAGGTTAATGTGCCATTATTGAATGTCAAAATGACTAAGCAATTCATTTGTCTTTATAGCACAGTTATTTTAAATATTACCTGAAATTTTTATATTTAGTATTTTTACCTTAACTAAAATATATTTTCAGTATTTTGAAAAGAAACTTTTATTTTTTTAATACTGTACTGGGGAAAAAGAAATATTTTAAATCCATAAAAGCTGTTCCCTAGCATGACTTCAGTGCATTTACCTGGGCATGACCTGGGGGGAAATACTTGTCCAATGAATATAACAGATGCAGCCAGCTTTGCTTACTCCTGTGACAGTCTCTTAGGTTTCTCTCTTCCTCATCTCTGTGTCATCTTGTCTAGGTGGTGAGCCAGCATTATATCCTCGTCCGTGGCATGCTTGGCAGAAGCAGGTCCTTAGTAGCGAGCTGGGCAATGTAACTTTTCGAGTTGTGACAGGGGAATTTGTAGCCATCTCACTGGCAGGTCTCTCGCTCTTGTGGCAAACTTCACTGTTAACTCTGTTTCAGGTATCTGCACTGTCTGGGTCATGGTCCACTGCTAGAATAGTAAGTGGATCTTACCTGTCTCCTGGATAAAGCTTTTTGTTACTGTTAGACACTTAAGTCTGTGATATATGGATAGATTAGGTCTACCTTAAACAAGCCAGATTTTAAAAGGACCACTTGCATACTTGCATGCAGTGGCCTGTGCTTTTCTTTATGCCTAGAATGAGCCTATGCAAAACGTAACCAGCATGAACAGGCAAGTTGAGAATTAGGCCTGGCAAGAGCATGCATAAGGCATCTGCACACAGAGATATCACAGATGCGTAACATCAGCATTTTGGAAGCTCTGTGAGCAGCAAGCTGAAGGCCGGGGAGCTGTCACAGCAGCAAACCTTCTAATATTGGCCTTGCTTTTGTCATTCTCTCTGTTCCTACACCCAAGGGGAACTGCAGACCCACTGCACTGGTGTTGTCCCAACCATATTCCTGTATGGGTCAGGGTCAGTGGACCCGAGTGTGAATAATTTTTAACATTCACAGAGAAGGATGGGCCAGAGTGAAATTTTTGCTAATAATTTTTAAACACTAATTAGAGCAACAAACAGAGCCAAAAGTCGGGAGACTCTTGCAACAGTAGCAATTAGAAAAGTTTTGTACGGAGTTTAGCACTTTTGAAAACATTCCACATTTTACCTAGTACTGAGCTATCTATCGTACGTACCTTATCAGGTCATTTAGCTGGTGTGCCTTCCCAGCAACTGCTCAGGCAACTCTCCCAGAGCTCTCCACCAACTAATACAGGGTGAAAATGTAGAGGAGGAAGTGATATTTTCCAAATTAGGCTTAAAACTCTCAGATAGAAATGTGCATCTGTTCCATGTAAGAATCTGTTCTATTAAGCTTAGCAGAGCTAATGAATAAAGAATATGGTTGCTGAATGTAGACACATTATTAGGGCAAAAACAGAAAGGAGAGGAGAGAACACTTTAAGCCAAAGGTTAGTGTTGGCCCAAAAATGAATGAGAATGTGGAAATCACGAGGAATGTAACTACTGGAGCAGTATTTCCCAATCGTAGTATCAAAGAGCTAAGAAAGCAGGAGAGAAAAACAGGGGCTGGCTTATGGAATTAGAAGTAGAGCTTCTGCAACATGGTGCTGTATGTTGTCCAATATAGTAGGATCAGGTTATAAATGAGTATTCAGGAGAACAGTTTGCAAAGGGCTGCATTAATGGTCACATTCTGGAACATCTTTCCAGTGGGAATGGCAGGAACAAAACCAAGAAATCTAAGTTCTATCTTGGCAGGGTTAGGGAAAATATTTCTCTAATGGGGTCCTTGTGGTAGCAAGGGCCTGGTTTCAAAGGACCAACAATTTTTAAAATTACCTCCTTTCCTAAATCTCTTTAGGAAGAAATTCCGTTTGACATGCCATAGGCTTAATCTTATTCCAGTCTTCCCTGCCAAATCATGTAGGGCTTCACTTACACTAGTAAACTGAGAAAGCCTGTTCTCTGGCTGGGCAAAGCACTGTTGTTGGCTAATACCATGCCAGTAATCATGTTTATAATTAAATGGCACAGACAACTGTGGGACTGTGCTTGAACTCATGCCCTTGCTCTTCTTATTTTACTGGTATAGCTCTAGTATTCTAGTATCTTTACTCATTACTGCCATGTGTGTAGGATGTAGGAATTGTGTATGTGAAAAAGAAAGTGCTGTGATGAAAACTCTTTGTACATCTTTAAATAAGACTTCAGAGTGCAGTTCTTCTTAGTAATAACTAAGCCTGTATGTCTTCTGTTCTACAGGAGTGGTTCAGCAGCAGCTAAAAAATGCTGAATAACAAAAGATGTATTAAGTATAGCTCCTAGAACACCCACAACCAGGCACTGTGCTCTTCTTAGCAGAGAACAGAGTGTTCTAAGTAATGAAAGGAGAAATTTCTATCTCCCACCAACCTTTTCTTTTTTTTAATCACTACTACATAATTCTGTAGAAAAAACCAGACCAAATAGCCAAGGGAAAATCACCAAAGCCAGCTAGTGAAGTGCTAGTTGCTGAACTATAGCAGTCCATCTGGTGCAGCCCTTTTCTCCCTGTCCACGCTCACACCAGCCTTCCTGTTCTTCTCCTTCAGTTGCCTTATGTAAACAGGTTTCAGTGATGCTCACAGGTGCTATTTCCAGCAAGATTCTTTCCAATTTTCCATAGCTACATAGTGTCAATGTCCCCTACATTCCTATTGCCAAATGTTGCTTCTTTTAGTCCCACAGCCTAAATCAGTGATGAGACAAGAACTTTGTGCACCTCCTTGCTTAGGCTTAGTTTCGTGTACCCCTGTGTCACCTTCTGTGTGGTTAGTAAAATTCTAAAAACAGGATTTGTGCATATTTCTGTGTAGGCTATGACCACACTCCAGTTTCTTTTCAGCCTATTAGTGCACAATGGTCAATAATCATCTTTTCCTGCTGTTTCTGTTCTAAAACACACCAAAAAATGAGGGCGTCATCTTTGCAAAAAAATGAAATTTAGTGCTATGTGTACAGAGCCTTTTTAATGAAAGGAATCACTAAATTGCAGCATTTGAATATCTTCTGCATAGGGGAGGATTTCCAGCATGATAACTCTTATTTGGTTTTTATACTCAGTGGTTGTTTTGATAAATAAGAAGAAAATACTGTGCCTTTCTGCTTTTCACAGGTTCACTCACTGTCTTTGAGAAATGTGTTTTATTATACATATAATTCTTTCTGCTGTTAGGTATTAGACCAACTTTAATATGGAAAATAAAGAGAAAACATGCTGTTTCGGTCTTTTAGCCAGCAAACTTGGAGCACTTACCTGACTCACAACTGAAAACACATCAGTTGTCAAATACGTATATGAATCAGAAACCACACAGTTTGGTTTAAAAGGCCATATAAATTAATTATGTTCCATGTATAAGACACATTTGAATAATGAGGAAGTTTATTCTAAGAACTCTGTTTTGTAGAACCACTTGGCTAGTATTTTTCATATACAGTAGGTTCAGGAATAGATTGACTTTTATATACAATGTGAATTAGAAAATACTAGGCTATTTGAGTGATTTTGTTGGTTTGTGCTTGAAGCTTGAATTGAATGCAAGCTTAGGAACCTAACATATTTATTTTATTGCTTCAAAACTTCTTCTAAATATCAAGATGTTTTTTGATGTTAACAGGATTTCACACTTTTTTTAATGTGTAAATTATTTTCTTGAAATTAGTATGTTAGAAAAAGCATTTTTCCAAACTGCAGTAGTGAGGGAAAATTTAAGAAACGTATTTTTACTTTCACAGAGAGGTGAAATCTTCAATAACTGACTACCAATAAGCTATCATTTCTACTTCCTTTTGATTGCTAAGCCTTGAGTATACAGGTTACTTTCAATGAAGAAAAAATTCAGAAACAGTCTCTAGAAAAGTAAATAGGATTTTATATGTTTAAGCTTCCAAGTTTTATTTTCATATCAATTTTTTTTTGTGCAAGTCCAGTTCAGATGTACAAAAACATGACTGCAATTTTAACAGTCTAACAGGCTGTAGGACTCAAATTGGAGTTTTATTTGTAGCTGTTTATTTTCTTACCTGTCTGTGTCTTGCAAATTATTAGATACTGGCTGTAATATAATTCTAGTTTCTGGACTAGGCTCCGTAACCATCAAATCTCAATAATTTATGTAAAACAGAAAGAAGCTTTCTCATTGATTTTAATTAACTAGGCCATTAAAAGAAGAAAGATGTGGGCATATGAACTGACAAATGTACTGTTGACAAGTGTTGTTTCTTCCCTTTAGCTTGAAGCTTAGCAAGTATTGCATACTGATATGCAATATATATATATACAATATAAGAACCATAAAGGCCACTTAAGAGTAGTTTGCACAAATAATATGAAAAATGGCTCATTAAACTCTTGGAGAAACCAACTGAAAACCATTACTTTAGCTGTAACACTCAAAATTTTGAAACTCATATATTTTCCCATTAAAAAGTATTCCTGAAAAATTATGTGTATGTTTTTAATTCAGTGATAGGCACCCAAACAAAACTAAATCAAGTGGGAACTTGTTCTCAAAAGTGATTCTTCCAGGTCAAGTAGATACCATCAGTTCTTCATGTACTCATCAGAAACTAAAATTAAGCAGCACCATTCTTAGATGAGCCTTTTGCTTTCTGGGCAGAAAAACCCAAGGTTGCTGTGAGTAAAGTTAGTGGAAAATTTGCTTTGACATAAAAGTCCTGTGGAAGCTTCTGTAATATTTGGATTTCCATCCTTCACTGAAGGACTGTGCAAAACAGCAAAGATATATCAAAACTCCTTAACCATATGGTCTTTTTCCCTTCACATTACATATTTGATCTGTGTTGGAATATATTGATGGGTTTTATCCAGCCCAACGTTAATGAGACTTTTGCAAGGCTAGAGAAAGTAAGAAGTTCTACTATAGTATTTTGATTGTTGGTGATTGTGGTAGAGCAGATTTTTTGTTCCCAGAAAGGATCAGACAAAATATATGGCCTTCTTTGAAAAAGAAAAAAAAAAAAAAAAAAGAAAAAAAAAAGCACAAATGACACTTGGTAAAGATTAAAAAGGAGGTTTTAAGGAACTATTTGGAAAATACTGTCAGGATGAGTGAAAAGGAGCATATTTTTAATGTGAAAAATGTAAATGCAAACAATGTGTATTAAATATGCATTGAAACTGATAGGGTTTTATGGAAGAAAAGCATCCAAGTATGAATTTATTCAAACTACCACTTGAATGTTCATTTGCACTAAAGCAACCTGTACCGTTTGAAAGGAGATGGGAAAACATATCATGTTAAACTTGTGATTTACTTTGGTGTCTACAAGGATGTGTTGTAAAGCTCTCAAGCTCCCTGTCCATTTTTGAGCAAGCCAAATTCGCATTCACACTGTTAGCTTTCTGCACCTTAAACCCATCCACATGCCTGAAAAAACCACATTTTCCAGTGTTTACATGGATACTTGCTCCCATTGACATGCTCACATTAAATCCAGACAGGGAACAGTCTCTGGTACTGAATGGAAAATGAATTTTCGCAGACTGACAGATTCCTTTGTACAATTACTCCTAAAGGGTTTGAAATCAACGTTCAAGAATATAGAGCCCTTCATTTTATTCCATGGTTCACACATACATCATGTTATGCAAATTCTCAGCCTTTTTTAAAAACAGTAAAACCCCAGTTCTTTAATGTTAGGATCAATTTTGAGTAGCTATATGAAAGAGGAAAATTGTGATGTGATGGAAAGATAGAAAAAATGGGCAGAGAGTAGGAGAGTTCGCAAGTGAGTTTGACTATGTGAAAAAGTTACATATGAACATAAGGGAAAGACTTTTTTCCAGTTGTTTTGTTTTCTCCTGTCATTCTCTTTCATAACCATAAGATGATAAAGCAAGACTCATGAACGGGATTTTAGTTCCAGATACTTATGCCGACTCAAGTCGTGAGTTCCAGTGCAGTTCTTCAACATAGCAACAGCTGTTTTTTAAATTTTGCATAAGGTAGAGCTTTTTCTGGGTAGATATCAAAAAAAAAGTCTTAGGAGACAGCTTGAGAGCAGATTAAGCTGTCCACAGAGACAGTGCCTGTAGCTGCAGACACTGGAGAATACACAGCTCTACTGCAGGAGAGCCACTGACAGTGTCTATTAGTGTGCAGTGTTGTGCATTAGAAGTTGACTCCTGCTGCAAATTGAAAATCCTTTGGTCATCCAGAATGGCATGGTTTTGCACACATGGATTTTGATAAGGTTATCCACATGCAAGTTTTGCTGGATCAGTCCAGGTGGTCCACCATCTTAGAGAAGCAAGTCTGAGAGTTTAGCAAGTCTGTCCGACACTCAGTGTAAATAATAATGCAAAGTCATCTGCTGTGGGAAAAGAAAAGACTTTTTGTAGGTTTTAGAGTAGGAATGAGCTTTCTGAGCTGCTCTGCCAACATGAGAACTACTGTTAACTATTGTTATGCCACCTCCAAAAATGCAGAATAGGAGGCCTGCATTTTGTTGTGTTCAGACTATGTGCATGGGTGGCAGGGTAAGCGTTGGCACGGAGTGGCTAATTTTGGTCCTTCCATTAAGCATGAGCAACTATGCTTGGCACAGAGACAAATTTCACAGTTCCAGGGATGGGAAACCTCTAATTCTACACAGTAGTTCTCTGGCACTTGCTAATTACATGTACTGGTAGATCACTCAGCCACTCAAGCGGTCCTTTCCTTATCCCAGGTCATCCTTCTGAGACAGTGTGAAGGAAGCCCTAAGGAGTCTATTCCTCAGCAGTTCTCCAGCTCCCCTGCTTCCTCTCACTACAGCAGCAATTACCTATCATTTGTATCTGAATCTGCTGGTACTTCCACTACCACTGAAGTAGCTGTGAGCTAAATTACTGCCTTGTGACTCTGCAGCTTCCAGTCTTGGCCAGCTAGTGATTTGTACTCTAGTTTTTCCTTGCTTCTCATTAGGAACAGGGAAGTAGTACAGTAGAATATGGCAGTGTGTGTGCTACTTTCACACTTTTTGGTTCAAGCAAAGCGATGAGCTAGAATAAATTAGATTGAACATAATGTTCAGTTGATCAGCCAAAACAACTTTTGATTCAGGAGCTGATTTACTAAGTACAGAAGATCCCTGAAAAATTGTCTGTGATGCACATTTTTACAAGAGCACACAATGATGCTCCTGTTATACAGAAATTTTCTATGGATACAAACAAGACTAGCAATGCCAGCCTTCTACTGCTTACCCTGCCTTCCCCTTGCCTTTCCCAAGATCACTATTTCCAGGGAGAGGATTCCTCCTAGCATGGGGTGAAGCAACAAAGAAACAGTCCCCAGCTCTCAAGACAGGTTGTGTTCATGTGGGTAATCAAACTCATTCCCTTTTGACTATGGCAGTTTAAAGTAAAGAGCCCTGCCACAAGTATAGGCACAAACAGACCTTAACCGCCAAAATATTCTCCTGAGGAGAAGTCTTCCCAGGATCTAAAGGGGACAGTATGTTTACTGTTTCTAGGACAGTTGACTTTTATTTTCTGTATTTTAAACAGCAGTGATACAAGAACTCCCCTAAGAAAACTCTCCCACTACACAAAAGGGATGACACTGAATTCTGGACATTCGGTGGGAAAAGACAAAATGCTGTATTCGAGGTAGATGATGAGTATCTCAAATAATCATCCTTCATCTGTGATAGAAAATAATCCACTGAACTTGGTTTAAAATACAGCCTGAGTCTGCAGCATACTAGTAAAATAAGAAGTGTTTTTCTAGCAAGACCAAAACCTTCCATGATTTCTTGCAGGGACTTTATCTTGGAGTCCCTTTTAAGAAAGGTGGCCGTAACCATGGGTTGCAAGTACAACAAAATGTACATCAGAAATTGGATGCTGGCAAGAAGTTTGTGGATGTGAGGCTGTACAAGGTGGCTTATGTAAGCTCAGGGGGGATGTGCTTGTGTGAAAGTATTGGTTGCCATGCACATTTTGAACTGAAGTTACCAATCATAACATGATAGAAGGACTGCAGCATCATGAGATTAGAGGCTTTTTCTCCTTAGATGTCGAGCAACCCTTTGGTGTTCCAGCTTTGTTTTGTTTTGATTTATTTTATTTCGCCACCACCACTGCCGTTCTCCTTTCTATCGTGTAATAAGTTGAAAAGAAAAGCATTACCCTATAGTTTACCATCTCACAAAGAGAGAAGGCCAGCACAGTCTGAAAATTTTGATCACTCTGTGGTGGTCAATACTAAGGGAATCATAGAATATGCTGAGTTGGAATGGACCTATCAGGATCATTGAATCCAACTCCAGGAATCACACCATGTGGCTAAGAGTGTTGTCCAAATGCCTCTTGAACTTTCTCTGAACCAGGCTTGCTGCTGTGACCGCTTCCCTGGGGAGCCTGTTCCAGTGCCCAATCACTCTCTAGGTGAAGGATCTTTTTCTGATACCCAGCTTAAACCTCCCCTGACTCAGCTTCGAGTCTGGTCATGAGGGTGAAGTTATCTCTGTTTATTTCCAACAAATAGAATTCAACATCCATTATATCTGCCTTCCATTAAGCACTGTTAAAAACCTCACTGTCATTTTCTGCAGTGTTCAAAATCTCTTTGCCAGGAGATTGAACTCCCTTCCTACAACCCATTTGGAGTCACAGCAATGTGAGCAAACTAAGTTTACATTATGACGGTGCTTTTCAGTAAGGAGTGAGAGCCAGTTCCAATTCAAACTCGGACTGAGTCTCAAGGAGTCTTAGCCAGGCACCATTCACAGGCAAGGCAGTCCCTTCTGCTAGGGCAAGAAACACACTGTAAAATACTTAAGATAGGGAAAATATAAAGGTGCCATTTATTTTTCCAGTAGAATCTGTTTTCTGCACAAAGCTGTATAATTTTGGCACTGAAACCAAGCCCACACATGAACATTCATTTGTCCCTTGCAGTCTTTAATTTCATTGCAAATTCTTCACAAGCATTCAGATTAATGTATTTATGGTCTATTTCATTCCAGTTCATTTAAGTGGTCTATATCTGCCCTTGAATCTTATATTAATTTTATTGTTAATGTAATATTTTGCTGCATTACTTTGAACAGCTTTAAAAGTATAATGTCTTTGAATGCTCTAGTTAAAGAAAAATTACACCCTCAAAATGCTGTGTTACAAGTTGGAACTGTATACTTTGGAAGTGATATTTATATTATAACTCCCAAAGGCATCACAGGGTGCTTTCTTCTGTATGTTTGTCTTCTACTTTCTGTGTTACAGTGTGTATTTGTACTTCCTCACTGGCTTGATACTCTTCAGTCTGAAGGCCTAAGTCTGCAAAGACACGAATACTGTACCTCAGCTGAGCAGTCCCACAGAGCGGAGAGGGCTTACTCATCTGAGTATAGTTACTCACAAAAAGCAGTTGCAGAAAAAGGCTTTCCTGTAGTAACTGACTGTAGTTGTGAGGACACATGGTTAATAACAGCACCAAGACGCCGGGAAATGGGGTCTGTGTTTATTGAAGATGGGGACACATTTATCTTCAAGTTATTTGACATTAATCTAAATTATTGCTATTATGATTTAGTATATTATTTCGTATGAAAACCCATTAGTCCTGTGAAAGGGTAGTTGCAAAAAAAATGTGTTGAGTCTTGCTGCTTTATTGTTTGTTTGCATTTAGTATACATTTTGGTTGTTGAAGTGAAGCTAGCTTCTTAGAGACCCTGGAAGATAGATCAGTCTGAAAAAATCATGAATAAGCTTCATACTGTACACTGAGTTTTGCAACTAGAGTAGTATATGTGTTCAGATTTAGTATTTTTTTATGTGTTAGAGCATTTTTGTTTGTTTTAATATGTAAAGGAATAACCAGATTACTTTGAAATGCTATTGTAGAGCTAATTTTACACATAGTGGGGGAATGTTGCCTGAAAAACTAAAATTAGAAAACATTACATAAGCTGCCTTTGGCTTTAGTTTGTTTGTAGAAGGCCCAGCAAGTATCTGTTGATTCCAGATGCTTAAGCCAGGGGCCAAGTTTGTGCACTATCTTGTAACTGAATAAAGTTTTCTGCAGTGATAAAGTTGCCCATCTGGGCTTGAAGTAAGATTGCTGCCTAAACAAAAGCATAAAGGCAGCAGATTTAGGTGGTGGTTTGTTTTGGGAGTTTTTTTGTGGATGGACAAGTGCATGAAATAGGATTGGAGATTCAAAGTATTTTAAATCATTTAGAATGATTTACTCTTGTTGTAATTCCACTGACTACAGTTAAATTAAACCAAGAATTAGGCCTTATAAGTCTACAAATTTCAGTGTCAGGCAGCTCAGGTCTATATAAAGATACTTAAGCTTAGTAAATCAGCAAGAATACTATATAAATTGTAATGTGTGATAAAAATCTTAACTCTAGTTACATTATTTCTCTAAAAATTTCTGTTCATTGCTTTTTTTATACAAAAGGTCAGAATTGCACTTCTCAGTGGCATTGGGATATGTGGAGAAAAGCAGGATGCTGGTACAAAAATGTATCAGAAATAAGATTCAGTTCTTACTGCTCCATGTGTGCCTACCTTAAACATTACAAATCCCACTGAAGTTGACAGAAGTCATGTAAAGTTAAGCCTGTTTGTAACTCTCACGAGATACTGGTTTCAGAATCTGCAAGATAAGTTATGTTCTCAAAAGGCATTATTAAAACTTGTGGTTTCAGGTTTACAGAATACTATGAACAGTGACGACAGCTTCTGAGACACATCCAGAGTAACTTTATTAATTGATATTACACCAGACCAACATCCCTCAGCAAATCAAAATCTCTCTCGGTACCTTCATTTCTCAGTACAATTTTACCAAAAAAAAAAAATCAGAAAATTAAAACAGCTGCTAATGCTGTTCAGCTTACTTTTTTTCTCTTTTTTTCCCTTTTTTTTTGGTCTTAAAATACCATTTGCTCTGGAGTTGTCTAGGATTTGATAATTCAAGGAAAGCATGTTTCTTCATTCACCTAAGGGCATATACTCGGCTGGTGAAAATCAGCGTAGTCCTGTTGACTTCTACAGCGTTGTATCAGTGTAAACCAGTGCAACAGTTGGCACGTCAGGTTTTAGCATTTCAAGTCACTTTACCTACATATGCAGTAGGATTCTGTTTTGCAAGATGGAAAGTTACCTACAGTGCAAACTGTACTACCTAGACTACCATTGATACCTGTTCACAGGACATGATTTCACTGTATCATTTCATACTTGAAATTCATGATGTTCTTTTAATCAGGGTACAAACATGAAAAGGTGCATGTGTTACTGTTTCTTTTAAAGGTGCATCATTTTGTTTTTTATTCTGTGTGCTTAATAGTTACTAGTCAGTGTTCTTTACATTCTTTACATTCAGCATTAAAATCACTTATGTGTGAAATACAGTATCACCTGCAGAGGTACAGAAAAATGTAACAGCGATTTCTTGAATTGTTACTCAAATATACTGGTTTACCTTTAAGTCATCAATACGACATCAAGGGGCTACAGCATGTGAACTGTGGTATATAAAAGTCTTGCACCATTGCTGTACATTAAATCTTGCAGACTCTCTCCTCTTCTTGCACAGCTGCTGATTACCATATACACATTGGGAAAAAGTATGTTTCTGCTGTACAGAATGGCTGGGAAGTAACACAGACGCTTTGGAAATTCTAGAGCTCCCTTTGCAAGCTTTTGAACAAAGCCCTTTGATCTAACTGCATGCCTGCTCTGTGTCCCAAATTTCACCCTATGGGGCTTTCTGCTTTAAGAACACCCTCAGCTGGGGCTACTTTACGTTGACTGCATTGAAGTTCATCGGAGCATGCACCTTACCGTATTAACATATTCTTTAGCTTTTACAAGTTTGTAAAGATGGTTGACTGCAAAACTAATGTGTCAATACAGCAGAATTAAATTAAGGCACACAGAAAGTTATCAATAATGTATTATATCAGAATTACAGTCCTTTGGAACTGAACGTTTTGCTGCTGGCAGTGCAAGAAAAGCAAAGTTGTGTATTTATTGTTGGGTGCTGAGGGTTCAGTATGAAAATCAATATAATAAAAATTTTCACAATGCCTAGTTCTCTTTAGTTCCCAAATTATTGAAAAGTAAAGAGGCAAAAAATTAGTTTTGTATTTAAAACTGCTTCACCCTTCTAGCTATATTTTTCTTTTATCTAAAAATGTAAAATGAATACAAATGCAGTAAGTATTGTGTATTAAATACAGAAAATTAGCAACATTGGTTTCTAGTTTTTATGTTTCCAAGTGTTTTTCTCAACACTGTGTGTATTCTAGAATATCAACAAACACACAACCAGACACAGAAACATAAGCACATGCACACCTTTTCCAGCACCTTACTATATACTAGCTTTATAAAAATCTACCCTCATTTATCCCAGTTACTCATTCCTAGGTATTTTGCTTACCTAGGATGAGTTCCATTTTAAAAAAATTAAAATCTGAGAGTTTACTTTTTCTTTGAAAGGCAAAGCATTGCTGCAATTGCTGGGGATGCTGTATGATTCAGCACTGGTCTGTTTTTACTGAAATCTTTGTTTTGGTTTAGGCAAACTGTGCTTTAATTCAGCTATAATGGCTCTCAGTTGTCCATGAAATGCACTATTTTTCCCAAATGTTACTTGATCCAGCCGTTGTGCTAAATGTGCATAGTATTTTTGTATTCCTCTCTTTTCTGCTGTTTTCATCTTCATCTTTTAAGGAGCTGAGCACACTTCATTGATTGACTGTTTTATCTTGATTGGCTATAAATATGGCTAGTAACAATTCTGGGTATATAGAAACTATTAAAGTGTATGTTTTGAGTTGAACACAAAATGACACATCAGACTCTTAAAACGAGCTGCATTTTTTCTGGTTTTTACTTCAACCAAAAAGTCCTCATCAAAACACATCAAATACAGCTTCAGCTGATTGTAAGTTCCTTATGTTCTTTTTAGAGCAGGATACAAGTAGCTTCTACTAATGCAGCCTCCAAGGAGCCACCAGATCCAGGAATCTAAAAACTATCAGCTCAAGCATTCAAAGAGATGTCAGCTTCTGGATGAAAGCTGACAGAGGGACAGAAATGACTGCAGAGCTAACCAGACCCTGAAGCCTCAAAGGGTTATAACTTAGAATCAAAACTTTATGCTGGCCATAGAAACCTGAAGGAACCGTGAAAGTCTTTTACAAGCATAGTTACATAAACTGCAAGTGCGACACAGACTTAAATAAAAAGCTACCTTTACATTATGTGACATTCCAAATTAGTCTTTAAGCACATTATAAGATTATGAGCAGCAGCCCAGCCAGGGACAGACACAAAGTGAACTGCAGTGAGGCCAGAGTCACAGATACCCATATTAGCCATAGCTAATGCATTGTGAAAAAGGGAAGAATCATGGAAATATATAACATTACATAAAAGCTACCATAGGGATCTGGATACTGTCTGGTGCTTTATCTCTGACAGTGCTCAGAGCAAGACACCACAAAAGAAAATCCAACAGTCTGTTGACAATTACGGAACAAATTCGTCACATGGGAATTTTCTTCCTAGTCCTCATCTGTGAGAAGGTGAGTTCTTAAGACCCAATTATGGAAAAGAAAATTATATTTAAAAAAAAAAATCCAGTAAGCAAAGTACTAAGGACCTTGTAGGGAAAAGCACAAATGTTGCTCTTCCCATTACCCACATAAAAGTTCTTGCACTCTTTGCCTCAAAATTATCTAATGACACTAGATGTCACATCTGTTAGCACCATAGAAACAAATGTTCATTTTAAAATAATTTTAGATGCATTGTCTCTGTCTATCATTTGCCTGCCATTTACTGAAAAACAGAAAGTAAGATTTTTACAGTATTTGTATGAGTTCTCATTTTGATCTTATCAGTTGTCTTGCTCCTCCACCTCCCATCTCTTTTATAAACAAGGTCATCTTTTAGTCTCCTAGCACACAGAAGTCCTTTCCCCTAAGTATTTTCATCCATTTTTAGAAATCTGATTTGTCTGGCTGGACTTTCAAGCCTTCACAGCCCAGGGAAGAAAAGCTAACTGGGGTCTAATTAAAATACTGTGGAGTGCCTCGCACAGGACTCCCTCCTCCCCAGTGCCTGCACGGGCAGGGACCCTGCACCCCTGCCTTCCTGCCATGGCCAGTCTTCCTATTTCCAGGCACCAGACTCAAAGCCTCACAGCACAAAGCATGGAATGAATAAACTTTCTTTGCTCAGCTTTGGTCTAAACATTTCTGAAGAGTCATTTTGTCCTAGCAGACTTGACGCAGCCTGGGCATTATCTCGGCTGCTGCAGCTCAGCTAAAGCCCCCAGAGCCCTGCAGCCCGACCGCTGTGCCAGCACGGGGACACACACACAGCTGGGGCCACCCTTGAGCCTCCCAGGGCTGCCGCAGCACTGGGGACAGCCTACACGTGTGCAGTGCCATGGGGGAGCCACCTGAAACTGGATTGCTCGGGGGTAACTCCAGAATTGTCCAAATCTGAACATGCATTTGAGGCAAGGACTTCACCATGCTTCACACTCCTAATCTCATTTCGTATGTATTTTAATGCAATTTATTTCTTTCATTTTCAGTGTACTTCTCCAGCGTTGCAGGCAGCTCAGGGAGAACTTTTGCCTAGTGTGTTTCCAAAGTAGCCATCCTTGGTTTAGAACATACCAGCTGTTTTCTGAAGAATAAGTTCCCTTATGCACTATCTTGCAATTTTGAACACTAAATTTAATTTGCAACTGAAGAAATTTTAATTGCAAATCTAGTATAGTCACTTTCTTAGCTTCCTACTAGTTCCTCACAGGCTGCTCTTGGTTTTACTAAGCAATTTGGTACCACAAATTCCCGTGGGCTCGCCAATTTTTCCAGCTCTTCCCAAGTATGAAGACAGCAAAGCTATTTCAGTAACAAAACTCATTTGTGCTTGGTATGATTAACATATTAACATGTGATTACTTTTCTCCATTTTTACAAAGCTGTGACTAACATGCAGTAATTTTTTATGGTAATGCTTTGAGAAAAGGACATTTCAAATTCTGAGTAGATCCCGATAACTCCCGGGCTTGTCTTAGCACTTCCATTAACTTAATGTAATATTAGCCCTGCTGATATTACAATACTTTATTTTGCAGTGCAGATGGCTAACGAGGGATGAGTACACACTTTTTTTTTCTCTTTTTCCTCCCTCCCTTCCGCCGAAATAGGGCTCAATTTCATTGAATTCCATGTCAGGACAGGCTGCTATTTCATAATACCTTAGTCTCTGCATGTACCGACGGCAAAAGGAAAAGGGGACACTGCGGTTCCTTCTGTAATTGACCACTAGATGGATCAAGAGGAGACAAACCTCTCACCACGAAATCTGCCCTCTCCTGGGAGGCGGATTCCAGAAGGGCGCCCCAGGGTACAAGTGCACATTTACATTTCACCGGGGCTTCCCTCAGAGCCACCCTCTGCTCCCCCTCACAAAGGCTGTCCCGGCGCTCGCCCCGCCGGCGGCTCCCCAGTAGAAGGGAGACATGGAGGTCCTGGAGCGGGTCCAACGAAGGGCTACAAAGATGGTGAAAGGACAGGAGCATCTCTCTTAGGAGAAAAGGCTGAGGGAGCTGGACCTGCTCAGCCTCAAGAAGACACCGAGAGAGGACCTCATTAATTTGTATCAATATCTAAAACGGGGGTGCCAAGAGGATGAATCCAGGCTCTTCTCAGTGGTGCCAGGCAACAGGACACGAGGCAACGGGCAGAAACTGATGCACAGGAAGTTCCACCTGAACATGAGGAAGAACTTCTTTACTGTGCAGGTGACCACGCACTGGAACAGATTGTCCAGAGAGGGTGTGGAGTCTCCCTCACTGGAGATACTCAAGAACCGTCTGGACACAATCCTCTGTCATGTGCTCTAAGACGACCCTGCTTAATTAGGCTAGAGGTCGGACCAGACGACCCACTGTGGCCCCCTGAACCTGTCCCGTTCTGTGATTCTGTGTCTGACTGTGTCTCCTCGCCGCTGCCACCGCCCCACCCGACGCCCTGCAGTAAAACTCCCCTGCCCTCCCCTTCCTCCC
>VZTD01005782.1:1418420-1444912 GCA_013397725.1 Rhagologus leucostigma | reverse complement strand
GCTGCCGAGAGCCGGCCGGGTACGCGGCGCCGGGACTGGGGTCCGGCCGCGCTTGAGGCCTCGCCGGCGGGCGACAAAGGCGGGCCGTGCTCTGCGCCTCGCCCCGCCCGGCCCGGCCCGGGGGCGCCCCGGGATCTGCCGGAGCCCGTGTGGGTGGGTTGTCCCTCTGTCGGCACGTGCTCGAGGCTCTCTGGCAGAACCTCTGATTGCTTGTCAAATCCGGCAGCATCGTGACTGACGGCTGCTTTGTGATCTGTCGAGGGAAGGTGATTATAAGATGCTGGCCTGGTCCGTACAAAAATAAAATATTCCCAATGGGAGTTGCAGCACTCGCTGAAGTAGCTCTGATCCTTGCTAAGCCGCATTTCCTTAAACTTGGCGTTCGGCTATATCTGAGAGATCTGAAATTGAGCTTTACGCAGCACTCTGCTGCCTCGGGAGCCAGCGCTCAGCAGGCAAAAAATGCACTTCTATGCACCTGGCTGCAGAGCCTGAGTTCATACATAACTGAAACACATTCATCCTTCATCCTATTTTTCTTTAAATGTTTTTGTAAGTTAGCCTTTCACCTTCTACTCGTAATCATTTAGACATTTTAAGTTTGCTGCTGAATTTTATGACTAAACACAAATCGTAATCATAATACTTTTATTTTTTTTCCCTTTCTCTGTTTCTTTCTCGTATATGCTATGAGTTTGTACTCAGATCCATTCACATTTTTGCATACCTTGGTGGAATAGTATAGGAGTAGACACGAAGGACTCAGGTATTGTACAGATAGATGGCAAAGTCCCTTTGATTGCTTTACTGACATACCAAAAAAATGGAGTCTACTAAGAAAGAGTTGACAGTGTATTAGGCTCCAAGACTGGATCTATGGTTGAAATGTACTGTAAGGTTTTCACATGTGTATTTATTACTCTTAATTTTCTTTAAATGGGACAGCTGGGATATACCTACCAATGGCAGCAAACCCTTATGTTCCTATATAAGGTTCATTATGCCATCACGCTTCTAGTACAGACAAGTTATAATATAGGGCCCTTTGCTCCTCATGTATGATCATAGAGATTTCTATTGTTATTTCTCTGCCGTGTCCCTTCTTAAATACACCCACCATCGTTTTTCACTATTTGGAGATGGAAAATAAACATGCTTTTTTCACATCTACAGGGTACTTGCAAGGCAGTAATAGTATCGCTTGCCCAGAGAACCCTGCCTGACAGACGGTGCCTTACACTTTTCATGAGCAAGGAAGCTATGCAGCAAATACCTTTGTTAGTATCTGCTTGAGCAAACTGCCAAAAGAAGAAAATGAATGTGCAATTACTTTCTTTATTGAGGGTGCATTTCCATGCTCCTTCTGGCTAGTGACATGCAGTTTGCCAAAGTAGTGTAAATACTTTTCAGCAATGTTTATTGGTGGAGTAATTCTTCATAAATAAACCTGGCTGAAATTATATGAACATGTTTTAAGACAGATTTCCTAATCGTGGAACATAGAGCAGTACACAGTCATTATGTACTTGCTGTGGTAAAATTAAAGACTGCCACTGAAGGGAGGAAGCTTCCTAGCCAGTTGTCCAGGGCAGTTTGAGCAAGTAGAAAATCAACGTTTGACAGCTGTAGCCTCTTCTGCAGGTAGAGAGTTTTGTTGGGAGGTGGTGAGGTGTTCATTACTTGTTAGCTCTGGCAGCAAAGTAGCTGATTTTTACTTAAGAGCAGGAAGATACCATTTTTTTTGAAAACAATTGTATAAGAAAAGCTTTCAGATATAAATTTCTGTATGGTAACCGAAAGTCGATATGCTCACTGGAGTAAACCAAGTTCCTAATGGATCTAATACATTGAAATTACCTTTGTTTAGTGCAAACAGTGTTCAAATAGTGCTGTCCACATTCCTAAAGGAGCTCCTTTTCCACTCAAAGCTGTATTCAATAACAGAAGTTTTATTCATTTTTAGATTTGTAATATGAATGCCTTTCTAAGTGTTGTAACTCCTTGAGTGCATACATCCATCTGCTACTTGTTTCAATTGGCACACCTCAGTGTTTATTTGCCCATGTTAGCCTTTTTGTGTGAATTAAAGCAACAAAGCAAAGCCCCAGGAAATGGCAGCAAATGTCACCCTTAGAGTTGAAAAGTCAACTGGAGGCAAAAAAGGCTCCACTTGAAAGAGTCCTTGGATTACTTCAGAGTGGTCCAGCTGATGGATCTGAGCCAGACTTGTGTGGGCAGTGCTTCTTTCCAGTCAGATGCCCCATCCCAGGCAGAGCCTGGAGTGCCTTTTGCAGGACTAAATGTATCCCCAAGAGCTGAAGGCCACCAGCCTGCTTGCAGTCCAGTCCAGAAACTTAGCACTGCTGTGGTCACTGCTTGTGCAGTGGGAGCAACAAGAGGGGAGGCAGCAGCTGCTGCTTCTGACAGCTTTCACAAATGCTCGCTTACTGTGCGTGGTGGTTTCTGAATGCCTGATAAAAAGCAGTGTTGGACATGTGAGAGCTACACAGATGGTCAAATCTTTGCTCTGAATCTACAAAATTTTGTACTCTTTAAAAAATTGTCTCAGATTGGGCAACCAAAGCAAGTCATTTTTTTGGCTATTTGATCTTTTTCTCATCTCCAAACTGAACAGTAAGAACAGTGTGTTATGTTCTGAAGAAGTAAAGTGTTGGGATGACATAGTGGTAAAAGCCAGTGAGATAAGGGGGTATATGTACCTCCTTTTCACATGAACAAAAATATTGTTGACATAAAGAAATTATGGAGGAGTTTTTCCATTAACTGCTGAGGTAGATTATGAATTCTAAATTTTAATTTAATCTTTTATAGCACAAAGAAGATGCTTGGGTTTGAAAGATGGAATACCTCGTAACATTGAGGTTATGTATGTTGGGTTTTATGGGTTTTTTCCTCCTTAAAGTAGCCCTAAGTCACAGAATTTTGATACATGCATAATTGTAGCAAAGTACTACTGCTTGCTTGTTTTGGTGCAAGAAATTGCATGCAGAATTTAGTGACTCTCCTGTCAGCAGTTTTGAACAGAACTTTAAAGGCGTAGGATCAGTTGTCCCAGAGAGTGAGAGCTGAAATTTAATTACGTTTTCTAAATCTCAAGGTAGAATACTTCAGAAATCATGATACTATTCTTAGTTTACAAAATCATTGCTTAAGGAAGAGAATTATTGTAATGGTCTTTTTGTGGATCAGTTCTTTCTGCCACGGTATAACTCCAACTGAAAGCACCTACCTGAGTCTTTCTGCCAGACTGAATCAACTCAGTTTAGCTAAATATTTTACATTCTTGGAAACAAGTCAGAATTATTTTTCAGGGAGTGATAAAAAGTTTCTGTGAAGAACAAACAAGATATTTTGGTATCATAGTGTAACTGATGAATTTTGTATTTCTTTTTGTTGTTTTATATTCAAGGCTTATATGAATCCCATAGCTATGGCCAGAGCACGAGGTCCTGCCCCAAATTCAGGACCAACAATACAAGACTACTTGAACAGGCCAAGACCAACGTGGTAAGTGGCAGTGCCTGTCTACCCTTTTGACCTTTTAAGTAAAAGATTTGTTCTCTTTTACTAAAATGTCACAGGTACCTACCTCCTACCTAGAATATCCAGTAATAGATTTTGAAAGATTCCTTGTCTCTGGCCGAGGTATTCTTTTCTAAACATGTATTCAGTCTCGTCTCTTAAAAACAATAGAATTTCATTTTGAAATGTGTATTTCTCATTTGTCTATATTTTTTTGGCAGCAGTTTCTCAGAAGAGGAGAATGTCATTTTACCTCTTTCACAAACTGTAATACCTAAACCTTGTAGATATATTTAATTTGTAAAAAAATTAATCTCTAAAAGAACCATTTTGCTGCTATATTCGTAGAATCCAGTTTACCCTACCCAACAAAACCATCAGTTTGAGATATTATCAGCAACTTTCTTTATGTTCAATCCCTTTGCCTGCCCTCATGGGACATTAGAGAACAATTTACCTAATTGCAAAGTTAGCTTTAGATCTTTTGGAGGGATTTAACTACCGTACTTAAGTTATTAGGGTTAGGTTACCATATGTGTAACATCTAAGATGCTTTCATTCTTCTTCTGGAAGTTCAACCAAGGCTAAACTTCAAAAAAACTCTACAAAAGAGTTAGACATTGAAGAAGGTATTTTTAATTGTAAAAATTGTGATCTATCATCCTTTTCATACAGGGAAGAAGTGAAAGAGCAACTAGAAAAGAAAAAGAAAGGATCCAGGGCTTTGGCTGAGTTTGAAGAAAAGATGAATGAGGTTGGTAATGTTGCTAGCTGTTAATACATGATTCTTTTTATCTAACATGCTGCTTCTGTTATCATTTACAGTATCAAGTAGCCATAATATTTCACTTCACTCAAGCTTTTAATAACTATTTTGTTTCATTTGTATTGGAAGTTGAGTTTACAACTTAACTAATGAAGAGCCACTTTCAGTTCAGAGAAAAAGCTATATAAAACGTATTTTAAATTGCTGGTGAATAAAACTTGACCTTGTCATAAATGTATATATATTTATGCAAATGCATGTGCTTATATTAATAAATTAAACAGTGCATTTTCAGGTATGATAAACCAAAGTCTGTTGTGCTATTCACTTGTCTAAGGTCACAGAATCCAAATATAGTGGAAAAAAAGTGCATTACTGGAAACAGATGTCTTTGGCAAGGAATATACATGTAATATTATTATGGGAGAGGGCACAAAGAATGGCTTTCAGTCAGATAGGACTAGGAAGTGCTTGTTTTTCTCTCGTCCTAAGCTGATTGCAACACATGCTGGTTTCCTGATATAAATGCAGCTGTTCTGACGTTTGTGTTCTCTACCTACCTACCTGAAGATCAGCACAGTATTAGAAAGTTTCACATGTAACTCCTGTTGTATACAAGGGAGAAATTAGTATACAATGAATTTAACTGTTTCTGTTCCTTCTTGGGTCCTCCTATTTTGAGATAAGCTTCGGGCAGTAATCATCATCATTGTGTGTAAGTTTCTGGTTGAAGTAGATTATGCTCCTCCTTCATTACTGGAAGGGCATAGTACCCATAGTACTCTTGCTGTACCTTTTTGCTTAAGAAGTTGTACCAGGGTTTGGAGGGCCATGGGGTGCTGTTCTGAGAGGATCAGTTGTTCTGTGCTCTTAGTTGTAGCTTGGTGAGTTTGGTTTAGTATTCTATCATATTCCTTTCCTGATTTTATCTTTGCCTAATGTGAAATAAGTGAAATTGGCATGCATAGAAGCTAACAACCTTTCAGTATGGTAGAAGGGTAGGAAGGGATGCAGGGAATCATGAAATGGCCATGAGTTATTCCTAAAGCTCCTAAGAACAAATCTCTGAATGTCTGAAAAGATCACAAGTCTCTGAATGAGGTGCTGTCTCCCCTATTTTACTGACAGTTGTTGGACATTTCTGTTTAAAACAACACTAGCACAGTCTTTAAAATAATGAAGCACAGGCTGTTGTGAGAGATGCCTCAGGTAGCTCTGGGTGCCTGGTATATCAAAGTACACAACCCAGAGATGCTGCCTTGGTCCATGGAAGCACAGTACACGCAGCACTGCATCCTGGCTAATCTGCCATGTCCCTCAGCAGCACCGTTCAGCTAATTCACAGTTTGCTGACATGGGGATCTGTGTATCACCCTGCATTGCACAGGTTACTTGATTCCTGATATTTCTGTCCCCTCAGCACAGTATGTGGATCACTGTTGTTTTGCCAATACAGTACCAATACAGCTTCATTGTGAGGATCAGAGTAATAAAGAAGGGAGCACATGATGTGTCTGACAGTGCAGATTGAACCTAGCAGCCTTTCAGTTTGATGGGGGCAGGTTGGATGTTTCAAAGCTCTTGAAGGTGACATTTCAGGTAACCCCAGAGACCAGGTGGGGAATTGAAAAGGAGGAAGGAGAGGAGACTTTTAGTCATTCATTCAGTGTGCTTGGCCCAACAACGTAAGAGCATTTCTATGAAGATGTGTATAGTAATTTGATATAATTATTGCTGACACCAACAAGGCCCAGAACAGACACTAGAGACACCCCTACCTTGAAGAAGGGCCAGGAGAAGTTGTCTTGAAGTTTTGTTTCAGGTGATTTTTAGAACTAAGACAAAATCACAGTTTTTCTGGTAGGGTACCCTGGTTTTCTAAAGTGCTCTAGGAAGAACACTGTGATACGAAAGCAAAAATACCATAATTGATGACCTTCAAGATAAATGGCAATCTCTTAAAACCAAATAACATGAACATTAAGGTGTGAACTAACACTGTATTTTGATGAATATTAATCTTCTGTAAAATCAAGTGTATTACAGCTTTGGTTAACATTATATATTGTTTATTTTCTGTGGGTTTTGTTAAAATTATAATGTCAGGTAGAGGAGAGCTTAAAAAAAAGCTGTTCAGAAATTACCCTCTTGTCACTGTTCTGTTTGGTTTTGTTTTCAGAATTGGAGGAAAGAACTGGAAAAACACAGGGAGAAATTACTGGGTGGAAATGAGAGTTCCTCCAAAAAGAAAGAGGTAAGTTGCTTTCAGTTGCATATATTCTGTGTTTGGAATTGGATTTATCATCAATGCTGGCAACACAGAATTTCATAAATACGTTTTAAAAGCCAGCATCAAAGTTTATAAACCTAAATGCATGACAAAGGAAAATGATGCCAAAGTAACATTTGCTTTATTCTATTTTTTAGAAGAAGAAAAAGGAAAAGAAGAAATCTAATAGGGTGAGCAAAATTTTCAGTTTTTGGATCTTTTTTTGCTTTGGGGTTGTTCCTGTTTGTCATTTAAGTTCTCTTGGAAAGAGAAAGCATAGCTGTAATTTTGATTTTAGATGTTAAATTAACTTACTTTAATTTAGAAAGGGTTTGCATACATTCAGTACAAGGAAAATTAAAGGAAGGAAAAGAGCATCAAATAGATATTATTAAATGAAAAATGTTAGAAGTGGTTTAGAAGTTTATTTAAGAAAAATCGATGTAAGACCAGCTTCTCAGAAGTAAAATTTTATTGGTTATGCTCTGAAAATGAAGAACTTTTAAAGGGAATGTTTGGACGGGCTTTTGCCAGACAAAATGCTGCATCTCACAAGCTTCACTTTTTGTTGTGTTTGGTCAAGTTGTCTTCATCTTCCTCTTCTTCATCAAGCTCTGATTCTTCCAGCAGTTCATCTGATTCAGAAGATGAGGTAAGGTCTAACTTACTGGAATCTATCATGTTTTGTTCATGAGGTTTATTTAACACAGATTTTGGTAACATGTTTTAGAATATTCTTTGAGGGCCTGGTTTGGATAAAACCATTTGGTTTTTATGCATTTGGTACATCTAATAAAGTCGTGAATTTTAGACCTATATATCTATTTAATATTTTCTGTATGAATACTACAGATTTTGGTGTCCTGACTTGTAAAATGGATCCATTTTAACACTGAATTGCTCATTTAATAGAATCCCCTATCTAATCATAAAAATGTGAAAATACCATTTTTACTTTCTAGCAAAAGTCTTTGTTACAGATTATCAGATTCTACAGCACACATCTAAATAATAAACAGAATCTAGAGCACCTGGATTTTTCACCAGTTTGCATTTTTTCAATGCAGAAGAGTTACGAAGGTCCTTCACTAAAAGAATCAATTGTAGCGTACTTTATTCCTCAGGAGAACATTATAACATGTAGGAATTTGATGTTTCTTTTTCTTTACATTTAATGTAAATCTTTAATTCTAATGAGAATAAATTCAAGTTTGTGTTTTTCCTTCTTTTTCTACAATATTTGTGGACAGGATAAAAAGCAAGGGAAGAAAAGAAGGAAAAAGAAGTATCGCTCCTCACGGAAATCTTCAGCAAGCACAACTTCAGAATCTGAGTCAGACAGCAAGGTAAACACACAGATGTGTTCTCTTGGCAAGTTTTCCTGATTGGTGTTATAAAAACATAAAGAATTCTGACTTTAACATATTAATATGCGTCTTCATCTTCCACATTTAAAGCCGTGTGTTCTCACTGGGCCTGAGCTGCACTTGTATCTTCCACGTGCAGTTTGGAATCTGCCTCCACTGGCCACAATGCCTGGTGGAAATAATTTGATCTTTAGAAAATTAACATGCTTTATTCCAGCAATTTGTAGTCATTTTTCTGATTTCAGACGTACGCAGCTTTTGTGCTGCTCAAATGTTTAGTTTTGATACTACATTAACACTTAAAATGTTCTTTTGAATATGGAACTTAATTGAGCACCATCTCTGAAAATGCAGTGGCCAGTGGCCAGAACATTACCTTTCTAAGTATCTGAGTGGTTTCCTGTTGGAGAACTGAGCCTTTCCCAAATATATGAAATTGAAGTTGTCTTTTTCCTTTTCTGAAGTATAGCAATATAGATACATGGGCTTACTGAATGAACAAAAAAGTGAAGAAGATACATGAGGCAATTTGTTCTGTTACGTTAGCATTTTTCTGTCTTATAGTATTTAGTTACTGTACTTCTTGCTTAAATATTAATAATACAGTGAGGTTTAAGATTCTCTGTGTAGACTTTATCACAGGCTTTCACTGGAATACCTAATTCGGTGGGATATAAATTGTAATGAATGACTATATGCAGACACCTATGAATTTGTGCTAATGGGAGGTTAAAAACTTTTGCTACATAAAGGGGGCCCAGAGCTACCCTTACTGCAGAAAACTCTGGGGAAATACCTGCTTAACCCTGTCTGATCAGCAGAGATGGACATGGATAAAGAATAAAGACTCCCAACTGTTACATGTTCTATGGGGTTACAGCACTGATAGCTGGTATCCTTCCTACAGGCTCTCTAAGTTTCCTGCAAGGATGCTGTTACCTGATTCCATACAGACCTTCTCATGCTGCTGGATCAGGAAGTTAGCAGCTGCATCAAAATTACAGCTTTTTATATTATTCTTGTCAACTGCAAGGTAGAAAGAACAATCTTGAAGAATTACTTTCAATAGACATAAAAAGACTATAGGTCAGACTGCTTTGGGGATTTCTTCCTTTTTCATTAAATGATTTTGTTGTGGTTTGTTTTCCTTTCTATTTAGGATAGCACAAAAAAGAAGAGGTCAAAGGAAGACTGTGAAAAAGAGAAGGTATTTTTATTCTTGAAATCCTTCAATGAGAACTGCATGTTGCATACATAATGGAGCTTTCTTTTTTTAATATTGAATGCCTCACTTTACATCTATGGAAATTTTCTGTCCAAACCCACACAGTCAGAAGGTATCCAGAGCACCCAATTTGAAGTAGACTTTTAGTTGGATTCAGCTCCTGTTTTAGTAATTGTTGTTAGTGGAAACCGCTGGATCTGTTCTTGTTACAAAGATAAATCATAACTCTATCTAATCTGCTAGAGCACATCAGCTGCATTCTAGTGTTTTGGGGTTTACCTTTAGCCGTCACATTGAGCTAAAAATATGTGTGATGGTATTTTCAGTGGCATACCTGGTAGGTTATTGGCTTGTTGCTATAAATTAAGAAACATAAGCAGAGGATCTCTTTATCTAAATGTAGTCATAATTATAGATACTATACTTACGATAGCTTTGAAGAATTGCAGAGAAAAAGGTATTAGTGTAAGAAAAACTACCTTATTCTGTCATTTCTCTAAGCATGAAAATCTTCTCTCCTTCCCACCACCACACCATTTTGTACACTCACCCGTTATCTTTAATACAAACAATCTAATTGACTTCAATTTTAGGTATTCGAACAGTATGGGTAAACTAAAAATGCTTTCAGAGTCCATCCTAGTCTTTCTCTCCAGTTACCTTTCTGTCTTATCATGTTGCCTTCTACTGCTCCAGTGAGTAGTATTGACTTCAATGTACAAATTCTCCATTGCATAAGGCAGATGTACTGATTTTTCCCCCCTTGCTCCTGCTTCTATTTTACAGTGTCCATTTCCCATCTCATCCTTTTGAATGGCTTCTTTTTGAAGACCAAGTATTTACCATAGTCCCTTATTGTAGCACTACTTTTCACGCATCTTCTGAAAGCAAAGGGCATTTGGAGACTAGAGGTGTTTCTTCCCCTACCTGCAGATCTCCCATATGTCAGATGGGCTGCATCCTGTGCACTTTTCATGAGTTTTTTTGGGAAGTTTCTGGTCTTAGAAATTGAGTGAGAGAAAGTACCTTCAGTCTTTGGAACATGTTGCCTTGTCCAGAGCAAAGGAAGTGCGGGGAGCAGAAAAGTAGCTCATCAGAACAATCTCACACAGCATCAAAATGTTTTAAAAACTATCCTTTAAATGCACTGGAATTAAATATGATGTGTTGGAAGTACAGCTGGCAGGGACAGCTTGTCCTGGTTCAACACATATACAGAGGGAGCTTTTTCTTTTATGAACAAAGCAAGAGTCTGAAGCTACAGTGTTTGTATGTATATATTGAGACATCTTCAGTTACTCATTATTTAAAAGTGGTGAAACATTTTATTTTCAAATGCTTCCTCCTCTATGTGTTATTATTTAAAATAAGAGACTATTATTCCTCTCACTTTTAGAAAGTTGCTGTATCTTGGTAACAAGAAAAAGGAATATACAGAAAATTATTATTTTCACTAAAAGCATTTTAACAGTTTGGTAGGGTAGTTTGATGATGATGGGTAATTAGCTCAATGTCAATAATACTTTAAAATAATTCACAACTTAGAAGGGATATTTCAATCTTAAATTTTAAGCAGAAGTTTTATAAAATTTGAAAGGTCCAACTTTGCTCACAAATATATTATTTTGTGTAGGAAGGTAAAAATCATCACAGGAAAAGGAAGAAAGCAGATCGTGGTGATGGACCTTTATCGTCAGAATCTGTATCTGAGTCGGATCAGACAGAGGAGGTCAGTGTGAATCCTCAGTTTCAGACGTTACAGTGCTTGTAGCTTACTGATTCGTATGAGTGAATGAACTAGCTTAGATTTAATATATTGTAGAAACTGTTCTGCTCTGTACAGGTGAATTGAAGAGTGCCATGCACTCAAAGTTGTTTGTATTTTTCCTTTTAAAATAAACTTTTAAGGGTTGTTTAGTCTAGCTTCTATCACCTACAAGTAATTTTGAATTAATTTTCTTGAGAATCAACTTTTTATGGATACTACATTTGGTTGAATTTTCTTTAGGTGCAAGCGAAAAAGAAGAAAAGCAATGAGGAAAAAGAGAAAACAGCAAGTATCCCTCTTACTCATACTGTAGTTTTAGGATATAAATACTCTGTACTTGGTTTATTTCCAGTTTCACATTTTTCACTAATATAAATGTTTATAGCAATAGTCTGCTGTTACCTTTAAATTAACAGTTTCTCTATTTGACTTGAAGTCACTTAAGTCACACTATTTGCTGAAGTCATTTTTTCAATTGTTGAATTAAAGACGAATTTGTCACTCTCTTACCTGTATGTGATTTGAGATTAATACAAGTTTAACACTTACTGTAGAATATATTTTATTCTGTATCAACCTCCTAGAACTACCAACACCTGTGTGGTATCAAGTAGGGGAGCAGTTTGCCACAGAGACAGATTATCAGTGCTGTTCCTTCATTAGCATTGTGTGTAATTCCTTGGTAAGCCTTCTCTGCCACCATGGAAAGGGCCTTAGGACATAATTGCTGCAGCATCTACACCATTATAACTCTTCCCCCAACCAAATAAAAAGCTGCCAGCAACCTATTACTTTTCTCAATTTTTTTATTTGTATCTGTTCTAGAAGTGAGAGGAAGGTTCCGTAGTGATTTATATAGAATCCAGATTTACCACGTGTACCTGAGGTTCCTCAGTTAGGAGTGTAGTGGATTTGGGATCCTAAATGCCCACTTGAGATGTCTGGGTCCTGTCAGATGATCTGTCTCCCCTGTCAGCAGCAGTGTTCCTTATTAGGCATCTCAGTTGACCAGATGAGGTAGGGCAAAGGGAAAGTCTACATTAGTCACCTAAAAATACAGGCTTAGGAATATCAGTGATACTCAGCACACATTTTTCCATGGAACTTACTTCTTTTTTCAGACTCTCATGAACTGTTTGCCATAACATTTCTAGTGACTGCATGTGGTCTTTTTCATATAAGATTTGTATGTATAAGGAATATGTATAAAACAAAGCTTTAATACTGATTGTTTCATTTTCGTAATGCCACACCTATTTGAGAGTTTCAGTTGAAATTCTGCTTGCAAAAAGACAAGATTGCATCTCTCAGCTTCTGTATTACAGTGATCAGCACGCTACCTTCAGGACTGAATCCAGTAGGGTTAATTTGAGTGTATTTATATTTACAGTTGAGATCATAATTGTTTTATTTTAAACAAGGTACAAGTGATAGTCTAGCCAAGTGCAGTTGAGCTATTTAATGGTACACAGTGAATTTAAGTGCTTACTTTAAAATCTGTAAACATCCTAGTTATTCCCAAATATGTTAGATGTCACTACTGGTCAAAGCACTTCCTTATTACTTTCTCAGTAATCTATAATGCTCTGAAAATCATTTAAAAGATTAGGAAATGTAATAGTGACGGTGATGAGAGGTGTGAAATAGCCATACCATGGTGGAGATAAATTTAAATTGAAGACTGCTCATAATAGTGCAGATTGCTGGGTAAAGTATTTCTTTTGTGATTTCTCAATAGGCTTCTGTAGAAATCTCTTTTGAAATATCTTTCAAAAGATACCCTTTCTGTGGTCTCATTTTGCATTAGCAGAATGTAATAGATGGCAATTGTATTATACAATAACTTCCCTTTTTTTTTTAGGATAAAGCAAAAAAGAAAAAGAAGCACAAGAAACATGGTAAAAAGAAGAAAAAGAAGACTGCTGGTTCAAATTCGGATTCAGAATAATATTTTAAAGCAACCTGAGACTATCAACAGAAGTGCAATGACTAAAGGAAACTTAAACTGTGAAATGACAGCAAACTTTACCAAACTGCATGAGTTTTCCTGTGTTTTAGAAATATTCCTAATCTTTCAGTAGCCAGCCAGGTGCGCAGCTGTGCTGGGAAAGACCATTGTTATTGCCTGCTGCTTAATACATGAGGTACAACTTTTATAAAATTCCGGTAAGCAGTGTTAGATGTTGGAGACAATATGAGATGGTAGGCTAGCTGAGGTGTAAAATATTGGAAAATAAGAGTTAAACTTTTTAGATAGTAAAAATAGTCTTTTAAAGCATTAGTAATAGTCTTTATTTGTAAATCAGGACAAATTAAATCCCAAGTTCATCCTGCAGGTTAATATTATGCATAAACTACTACAAGCTGGTGTCTGCTAATGGAAAATTAACAATAACATTTAAAAGGCTGCCTTTGTAGAAATGTGTATGATCTGCCCCATTACCGTCTCCATGCTTATGAGAAAGGGAATGCTACCATTTTGGCTACCTGAATAGGGTGCCTTTGCCTTTGATTCTTGCAAATCTCTGCTATTTTTAATCCATGCATCTCTGCATTCCTGGGAAGCTAGAGCTATTGTCAGCAGACTTTTCTGAATAAGCAGTTTTGAGCTTCCAAGCATGTGCTTCTGCATTAAGCAAGAGCAATGACATTTTGCAGTATAACTGACAGTCAAAACCTGAAGATTTTACCTCTGCTTCTTTGAAATGGCGATAGACTTTTGCTAGTAAATATGCATATTTTATTTAATGTAATTTTGGTTTAATTGAAAACTTCTTGCAAACACTGGTAGCTTTCTTTGCATTATCTTTAGAATTGTTTTGCATGATTTGTACCATTTTTAAATTAACAAAATGCAGGTGATCATTTGTTGTAACCAGTTCTTTGAATTACATTTCACATGCAGAGTTTCATGTATGTATTTAGTTATAGTTAAGTTCATTGCTGTGTTTAAGTGCACACTTGCTGAAGTTATTTAGCATGTAAAAAGCAGGGTTTTGATACTTTACAGCTTCATATTGAAGCTGATTTTACTCTAAGCAAAAGTTCAGTGGCAGATCTGTTATGTGACGTGTCTTGTTAGATAAAAAAACTACTGCCAGAATCTCATTAAAGATACTGTTTAAACAGTTTGTATTTATATTTTTGTACTTGAGGGCTACAGAATGTTGACCTAAGTCATAAAGCTGTTTTACTTTAGTTTAGTTGCTTTAGATAACTGAAAAAAAGCTTTTTTAAATTAAATGTGCACACAAGAAAACGAGCAACCATTTGATTTTAGTTTACATGAAATTCTCACTGTATCTTCCATTGAAATTGGGATTGCTGGGCCTTCTGTTAGCCTTTAACAAATGCCCATCCATCCCAGGTAGTCAAATATAGATTGTATTTTTGCTCCACCCCTTTTTTCCATTGCACAGGTGCTAACTTAGAACTTACCTCTATTGCATACAGATGTTTCAAATGTTATGTTGCCAAGAATTTCAAGACTTTTAAGACATTGATTATTAGTCTGCAAACCGTAACTAAAATCTGTGGGAGAAAGATTATTTCATATTGCCACTGTACAGAGAAATTGTCTTCAAGTTCTTGGGAAAATACAACCATTGAGTTGCAGCAATGTGCATCTAAACAGTAGTAATATTTTCATCGACTATTTTATACTCTTGGGCTTGATGTTACCAATTCTAGACACTCTTGTCAGTGAGGTTGAAATAAAGGCAAGATACAGAGATACAGTGAACAGAGGAGTTTGATTTAGGATTTGTGTTTAGTTTTATTGGGATTGTTTTCTTTTTAAGTTTTGGTGTTGCAGTTTTGGTAAAAGAACTTGTAATGAACCATAGCATAAATGCTCTGTCCTGTGTGATACCTTATTTGACTTTTACACAACCACCTGCCACAGAAAGAAATAAAAATGGAAATGAGACCCAGTCTTCCAAATACCTAAGCCAGTATGACCTTTTAATTGTGTGACTGTAACTATCTGTTCTGCTCAGCTGCAGGCTTCAAGTGCTGCTGTCATGCTTGGGGAGGGGTGTAGCTGCTTAAGGGGCTTATGGGCTTTGTCAGTTCACTACAAAGCTGCTTTACTACTGAAAGGGAAGTGGTTCAGTTTGCAATGCCTTAACAAATACGTTGAGTCTCCTCTTGCATCCTCTTTTTGCTGAAGGAAAGGTGGAGGCTGGTCTCAGCTTTCCCGATGTGCCCATGCTGAGGTCCTGAGACAGTGATGGGGATTTTGGGTGGCACGTCCACACATGTTCCAAGTTTCAGCAGAGGGACGAAGTAGAAAACGAGCAGTGTTGGAATAGGAGTGGTTTAATATATTTTTGTCTTCTGACAGCAGATGAACAAGCACTATTGTATGCTGTATTTAACTTTCAGCTCTTTTTTTTCCCAGAAGTATTTTTAGAAAATTGAAATGCAGTTATTTTATTTTTTACAACCGCAGTTTTTTAAAACGTGTGGTAAGACTTGATCTTCGTGTGCCTGTGTGTGTGTTTATGTACGACCTGCCCGTGCGGCCCAGCGGCACCGCGAGGCCGCGGCCGCCCCCCCGTGTTGCCAGGGCAGCGACGGCGGACCGGCTCCCGGCCGCCATGAGCAGGAAGGGGGTGAAGCTGCTGGTGGACTCCCTGACCCGATCCTCCAAGCACTGTGAGTCTCCCCCGGGCCGCAGGAGCCGCGCCGCCGCCCCCCGGCCGCCCCGCGTTGTGCCCGTGCTCATCCTCTCTGGCCCTGTTCGCCTCCGACGGGCGGCACTTCCCCGGCGCCCCCTTGGGAACAGCGGGTGGGGCGGGGGGGGCATCGGTGTCACGGCCCTGGCATATCCCTGTGCTTGCCTCGTGTTTTGCCAGCGTAATTTACAACCTGTGTTTGCTTGTGTTTGGGCCGGGCAGTTAACAAAAGTGAAGTGGAATGTCTGGTCAATCTCTTCGACACGCTGGTGACCAAGGCCAGCAGCGACTTTGCTGGGGTCGGCTTCAACCGTGTCGTGTTCCGAGACACGCTGCACAGCGCCTTTGGCATGACGGATGACGTGGTGCTGGACCGAGGTGAGGCGGACACAGCTCTGAACACCGTGGAAGGGGCTGGGATTACGCTGCCAACCCCATGCGTGTGTCCGTACCAAACAGCGCCGTCTCATCCCGGCCAGTAACAGCAAGGGAGGAGTTAGGCTCAGGAGCTGTTGAGAAAATGGCATCTTTTCTTTCTTTATGCGGAATAGCTTTCCCTTAGTTCAGGAGAGCTCACGCTCTAGTTCGAGGCAGACCAGCCAGAGGCAGTTGTGCTGCCCTGTGGCTGTTTCTATCGCAGTCGCTGTAGTGTCGTGACAGAAGAGGGCAGTGTCGTGTCGCTTTCCTCTTTTCTCCGGTGGTTCCACCGGGAGCTGCGGTGACTGCTGGGGGAGAGCTCTAGCTCAGGCCTGGAAGTCCCAGTAAGGCACTCTGTTACACCGGGTGACTTTGGGAATAGAGGCACTGTGAACAGCATTGAAGGGCCTGGGTAGGTAGTACAAGGAGTTGACAGTAATGAGCCAAATAACCCTTTGAAAATACAGTGATTTCACAGATTGGTAATAAGGGACACATTTGCAGTCACTGTGAAAGTTAAAGGAATGATCTCTGATGTAGAGGTGTCCAGAGGAGTATGCAGAGCAGGCATGAGTCTGCCATTCTTTCAGTCTTGGGCTGCCAAGAGCCACCCCTTGGTTCAACTTTCTCCATCTTTCTAGCAGGAGAGCTACTTACATGCCATAAAATAAAAACTTGTTACAATTTTATGCAGCAAGTCAAGTGTGTGTTGGAAGATACCTTACATTACCTTACACATTCTTAAAAATTATTTTAATGCTTACACATAAAGGGGTTGATTTCAGTTTGCAAAAGCAAACCTATTGTCTTTTAAGTCAAAAAATGCTTGGATCTGCATGAAGAGGTGTTCCTTCAGCCCACTTACTAATTAATATTCTAAAATACAAATTATTGTAGGTGCTAGTCTATGGTTTGAGTTCCGTCTTGGATTTGAAATACTATATTACAGGCTGTATGAATAGTGAAGCTGTGAGATTGAGAGTTGCTTAGGGAAGGGAAAAGAAAAATATTTTGTTATATGACAGACAGAAGGTTATTTTTCTTTGTGTATTTAATATATATTGTTTCTAGGATTACTTTCTCCAAGAGTTTGTGAGACAAAAGCTAGTAATTTAAGTTAATTAATCTGTATGCAGAATTATCCCTTATTTTAAGGGATATTGATTTATTTGCTTTACATCTGCATGGAAGCATACTTCCTGTAGTTGTTTAAGTCAGGAAGGCAACAGATCAAACAAAATGTCTTACCGGGCAGGATTCTGGAGTGGAAGTTCAGTAAACTGAGAGGCAGAATCCCTTTTACTGTTACATCTTAGAGTCAAGAAGGGTAATCATACCTTGGTGAAAGCAGACAAACATCTTAAGAAAAAAGATAATTTATAATTTTATTGGATTTAAGAAAACATTCCTTTTTAGTGTTTCTCTATTATATAAATTTAAAATGTATCTAATACACTTCCTAGTGTTCAGCATTTTTGATAGAGACAACGATGGCTGCATCACTGTGGTGGAATGGGTGGAAGGCTTAGGGGTGTTACTTCGGGGGACACTGGATGAGAAGATGAAATGTAAGATTGATCTGTATGCTGATATTTAGTAGTAATGATTGAATTCACGACAAACAACACATTGCTTTTTGTTGTAATTTAGTAGTTACTCTTATAAAGTACTTGGTAATTGAAAAGTTTTCTTCTGTATCGTTTAATGCAACTGAGTTCTGAAATGGCTTGAGACAGTTTTTTTTCTGTGTAAACTGCTGTTACCACAACCACCACCTTATTTTGTTGCTTACAAAATCTTGCATTTGAACTGAAGTTTATTCTACAGCGTACAGTTTTGACGAAATACATGTTTTTGTATTCACACACAAAATTAGAAAGAAGCAGATGTATCTCTAGCATGGTTTTGGCTAATTAGCAGTCTCAAGCCAATCAAGACCAGTGCCAACATTCATTTACTGGCCCAGTGGGGACACAGCAGGAGTTGCATTAACACCAGCAGTTCTTCAGCTTGGAAGCATAGATGGAAAAGCTGTAAGATGGTAATGAGAACCTCTACAATAATGACAGAGAAAGATGGAGGAGAAAAATAGCAAGAACTCTAGAATTTTAAGCAGCAGGGAAAAAAATAGGGCATGTGGGGTGAAAAAAACACAATAGAGAGAGGAGAATGACAGCATGTTTTTTCCATAGTTCCCAGGTTACAGCACTAGCCGTCCCTAATACACTATATAAATTCATCTGGAAAGTGGTCAAGGATGTCACAGCATTAGGATGTGTGCCCAGGATGTAGTTCAGTGTGTCAGTACAACTACAAACAGTAAAATATGCATTCCTGCTGTAAGCACTATAGAAGATACTGGTGTGTAGTGATGCACCGTGTTGTCTGTCACAAGTGTTTGCAAGGAGTGTTTCAGCACATACTGATAAATTTGGCTCAACTGATAATGCTGTACAACATACAATTCACATTTTCTGTCTACAGGTAACAGCTTTAATGGTATGTGATTATAGTTTGTAATCAGCTTGAAATTTATTTGTATTTCAAAAGACTGTTTCCAAGTTTATGACCTGAATGGTGATGGATACATTTCGAGAGAGGAAATGTTTCAAATGCTGAAAAACAGCCTTCTCATACAATCAGCAGATGAAGAACCTGATGAGGGAGTTAAGGACTTGGTAGAGATAGCACTGAAGAAAATGGCAAGTACTTATTGTGATACTTGAATGTCTTTCAAACATCCATCAACCAATACTTAAAACCTTTCTATGAGGTAACAAAATATGGTGCCTGATTGACAGTGGGATCCTGCACGTCTCCTGAGGAAAGCCAGAAATATAATCCCGATCCAATAAGTCCCAGTCCAGTATTCTCATATGAAACTATTAATTTAGTCTGTGAATGTACTATAAACTTTATGTATAAAGTAGCATGTGTATATGTGCATACACATCTGTGCATGCCCAGTCAAAGCAAAAACCCAGTCAGAAATGGAAAATTAAAAGTGTAAGCTGCATTTATTCCATCAGTACAGGCATCTGCCATAGCTTACTTTTTAAATACATTTGTGTTTTATCAATTGATCATGAAATGTCTTTATCCAATTTACGTATTCTATTAGAATAGTAAACTCAAAGTTATTAATGTGAAGCTTGTCTTACAGTGCTTAATCTAGAATATCAGATCAGCCAGGGACTGTCTGTCAATATTTTAATCACATCAAGATATATACTCTCCCCTTCTATGGTGGTGGTCAAAAATTTTCACTTAAAACCAGGTCTTGCATCCCAACTCATTTAAGCCTATCTTTTCAATTTTTCAACCCCACCCTTTTTGCCTTAGGTAGAGGCAAGTCACGCAAATCTTTTCTGAGCAGAAACTGATGACCCCCAATTTGCAAATCAAACTAAAAATAGAATCCGTGTTCTTTAAAGACCTGTTAAACAAAACTACAAGTAACAATCCTTTGCTGAAGTGTTCCCTTCCTTTTGTAGGACCATGATCACGATGGCAAGCTTTCTTTTATGGACTTTGAAAAAGCAGTCAGAGATGAAAACCTTCTCTTAGAAGCCTTTGGACCATGTTTGCCAGACTTAAAGGTATGTTAACCTGGAGTTCAAAAAAAACTGCTCAAGCCAATTCCTTACAGACACTTGCACCAATCCTGTGAATGTCAGCATGGGGCATCTTAGGCAAGCGTTGGGTTCATCCTCTCTGTGCCAGTTCTGGTGCCCAAAGGTGGCCCCGACCACTCCCACTCCAGGCTTGTTGCAACACAATGCTGCAGATATTAATCTCATCACCAAGGGAAATTTCAGTCCTTCACATTGTCATCCCAGTCTCTAGCATTCCTGTTTCCATCCAGTTTATCTCATTCTGTAGCTGGGCCTTCTTGCCCTCCATACCTCCATGACCATTCCTTGGTCACACATTCCTACTGCTGAGCAGTTAAAATTTTAATTTCCCCTTCACCTTAAACTTTGAATGTTCTGACTGGTCTGCCAGTGATGACACTATTAATGCTATAGATTTACCTTTTCTAAGCTAAAAAACAAGAGATTGTCTTCACTGCATTAACATTTCAGTTCAGTACCTTTCAGTTCAGTACCTTTTCTGACTAAATAGAAATCCTTTAGTTAACTGAAAAATAACTTTTTTCCTCTTTTTTTTTTTTTTAACAGAGCAGTATGTCATTTGAACAGAAAATTTTCCGGGGAAACTCCTAAATAGTAACTTCAAGTTGTAACTCTATTGTTGAATACTGTTAAAAGGGGTCTTCATCTTCACCATTCTTCGTGATATAATAAAAACAGTAATAGTTTCGAGTTGCTCCTAAGTTTGAGTATTCCTTTGCTGTAAAAGCTATTGAATAAATAGAACTTACCTCTGTAATTCTACCTAAATAGAGTTCTTCCGTGAGTTATGAAATGTTACAATATGAGGTACACCGGACAACACTGCAACAATAATACCACAATAATACTGTATATTGGTTTCTTCATTCCAAGTAACAAATTGATACAACTTTTAACAGGGAATCACTAGGAAATACAGTATAGAGAAAGTTTTATTTTTTACATAAAAAAATAAGTATTTTAAAATATATTCTTTACAAAAAGACTGTTGGAAGATGCTGCCAGCAGTATCTATATTCTTCTTCTCTGCTTTACAAGTGGTTTGGCTGAGCTGCTCTCTGGCTTTTCCACAGATGTTGAAACAGAATCTGCTACCTAAATTGGAGGGGAAAAAAATTTAGTAACCTGTAACCGTTACTTTTTTTATGCTCATTTTAGAGTACAGCCACATCTCAAAGATTTGAGTATTGGGAGGTATTTATTACTATCATCACACTTGTATTGAATTTTCCTGCTGACTAGAGAAGAAAAAGTAACACCAAAGGCAGCATCAAACACAAGAGAGGTGAAACTTAGACTTAACACTACCATTTTTATACTTAACTACACAAATTGATTTCAGATATACTCAGTGATAGAGTATTACATATGTCATCTCCCTTCTTCCTACCAGAGGTGTTTTCAAGCAAAGTTTGATGTGCTTTTTAAACTCAGGTATTTCAGGAAATGAAAGGAAAGCAGAAATGTGCATTTTGACATGTATTTTAGAAATGTATTTAATATAAGGGGTGCTTATTTATAAGATAAGCACTTTCAAATCAATCTAGTTAGTCCTAGTCAAGGGAGCTTTTTCATATCTTAATTTAAATGAAATGTTCTATCAGGAATATTTGACCTGCTAATTGATTAATATCCTCCATAAAAGGCTATAAAGCTTAACACATGCTTCTCAGCATGGAATTAGTGGTTCTGTACAGCTTTTAATGGCATGGAGCAAATGTTGGAGCAAAATTACATTGAACTCTGCCTTCCATTATTTTCCTTTCAGAAACCAGATACAAGTAGCACAAGGGAGTCAGCAGGACTACCTGCAAAGTTACCATGCCTCCACACGTGGGGAAAAAAAAGTGGTTTACTAAAAATCATTTAAGATCATGCTCTGACATTTATACTTTCTCAAGTGTACTGTAAGAGGTCTGGAGTAGAATTGCCTGCAATATTTGAGATTGTGGAAGAGTCAAATAGTAAGAGCACTAGCTTTAAGTGGCAGACAAACTGATAATAATGAGTAAATGCTGAATAAAGCTATCAGAGAGTCACTATTTTTATGGATTAGAAGCACCTATGTTTGAACTATCAGAACTTTAAGAACCCATACCTCTTTCAGTTTATTTCGAATTAATGTAGCTGAAGTATTCAAAGACTCATCATCCATATCCACTTTAGGTATTTCTGGTAGTTGTGGACCAATAACAACTCTGGTATTGTCCTCACTTGTTCCAATGAGGGAAAACTTGTTACCTTCTTCTCTCTTCCTCTTACGTTCTTGCAGGTGGGTTGTACGAGGCATAAACCTGTCAACTCCATTGTAAGCTGGAACCATTCTTTGCTGCATTAAGGAAGCTGGTGGAGTATGTCCTCCTGGATGTACACTTGGAGTTAAAGATGTGTTTTGACCAAAGTACCCAGAAATTTCAGCACAATTGTTATCATAGTGCGGGGATGTTAACAGGCTCTGATTCTGATTCCCAGATGGATACGCTGTGTTGTGGGATACCCCAGGAGAACTTGTAAAGCAGGATGGATCCCAGTTACTGGCTACATGTGATTCCAATGTACTCCATGGACAGTCATGCTCAGAATTCTTTGAGGCTGTCTTCTTAGGGCCCTCTACTTTCTTCAACACAAAGCAATCTTTAAAACAACAACAAAAAAAGCACCTTCACTATTTCTTATCATTATTAGTTCTAACACCCAAAACCAAAACTTTTAATATAAATGCAGAAACAATATCAGTGATATTTGATTCCCAGCTACCTGTCTGTGATTTATTTTTAAGCTTGAAATTTAACAAATTCAACTTTCAAACCAGTTTTCCAGTCTAGTGCCTCTGGCGGCTTGTAACATTGAAAAAACCCAGATGTTTTGATGTTAAAAATCAGTGGCTTTACTCCCTTTAAATATCCTTATGCGATGAATAATGATACGCAAGTATGTGAGCACAAGAAAGGAGAAGCTTGTACTCAGAAATTTGCTTATTCCTCAGCTTGCCCAGCCTTCAGTGTTTCCTGGGAACTCTGCAGTACAGGAGCCTTTGTAAACACAGTCCATTCTTAACATTCCCCCAGTGAAAATAAGTGGGCTGGAGAAAATTTTTTTAAGGTTCTAGTCTTCCTTCCAAAACTGTCCCTTTGGCATGCCTGAGTAATCTGGAACAAGGGTGAAAATGTGATCCCAAAGTTCCTGCCAGTGCTTTAAATTTCTGGTAACAGTTTGAAAGAAAACAGAAAGTGAAGGAAATACTTCATTATTAAAGCTTAAGCATTTCATTATTTTAGACTTAATCAAAGCCAAAAAATTACTTTGAAAAGGATAGTTCTCTAAATACTCAGAGATGTCTCTCTGTGAACATACTTAAAATGCATCTGTATTGGGTTTGGATGGCCTGGTTTTTTGTAGCAGGGGGGCTACAGGGGTGGCTTCTGTAAGAAGCTGTGAGAAGCTGCCAGAAGCTTCCTCAGCATCCAGCAGAGCCAATCCCTGGTGGCTCCAAAGATAGATGTGCTGCTGACCAAGGCTGGTCCCATTAGAAACGGTGGTAACGCCTCCGTGAGAACAGATTTAAGAAGGAAGATAAACAAAAACTGGTTGCACAGTTGTAACTGCAGCCAGAGAAGAGCAGAGCGAGAACGTGAGACAAACAGCTCTGCAGACATCAAGGTCAGCGAAGAAGGAGGGGGAGGAGGTGCTGCAGGCACCGGAGTCAAGGTTCCCCCGCAGCCCATGGTGAGGATCACGGTGAGGCAGCTGTGCCCCTGCAGCCCATGGAGGGCCATGGGGATGCAGGGATCCACCTGCAGCCTGTGGCGGAGCCCCACCCTGAAGCAGATGGATGCTTGAGAGGAGGCTGTGACCCCGTGGGAGACCCATGGAGAGAGGGGCCCTGCTCCCAGGCTGGAGCAGCCTGTCCTTGGAGGACTGCACCCCGTGGAAGAGTGACCCATGCTGCAGCAGTTTGGGGAAGACTGTTGCCCATGGGATGGACTCACACTGGAGCAGTTCATAGGAAGCTGTTGTGAGATGAAGTCATGTTGGAGAAGTTCAGGAAGAACTGTCTCCTGTGGGAGGGATCCCACAATGCAGCAGCAGAACAACTCCTCTCCCTGAGCACTGGGAGAAGCCATGGGTGATGAACTGACCATAACCCGCATTCCCTGTCTCCTTGTGCTGCTGGGGTAGGAGGTAGAGCTGGAAGAAGGGAGGGGTGGGGGGAAGGTGTTTATAAGGGCTTATTTTACTTCCCATTATTGTGCTCTGATTTTGTTAGTAATAAATTCACTTTCTATCTCTAATTAGAGCCTGTTTTGCCCTCAGAGGTATTTGATGAGCGATCTCTCTCCTGGTCCTTATCTCAACCCATGAACTCTTCATTAAATTTTCTCTCCTCTGTCCAGTTTGTGGAGGGCAGTGAGTGAGCGGCTTTGGTGAGTGCCTGGCATCTGGCCAGCATCAACCCACTACAGCATCTTTAAAAGAGGTAGGTAAAAAGCATTTTCTTTAACAGGCACTTTAGCCAAAACCCCACCCACCCCTGGAGAACGTTAAGATTTTATAGGAAATGTAATCACAAACCTCTTTGATTTGTTGCTTTTGCTATATACTTTCTTCTATCCTGCAACTTCTCTCTAGTTTCTTGGACTGTTTCAAATTCTGGAGCATAGCACACATGCAGCAAACTACCAAAGAAACTTCGTTCATCCATTTTTTTCTTGGCCACCCTGAAGGGAATTAAATTGTATTGGCAAAACTGAGGATTTTACTCCAACTCTCTAGAAACTTAACACATTGCAAGTACAGAAGGTGTAAAGATATTGCCCTGTCCAATACCTTGCACACTGCAGTTTTTTGAATTTTATGAGATACACTTCAGTAAATTGCTCTGCTGGATATTCATCTAGAGCATGATACTCCTCAATGGCACCATATAATGCAAATTGTTCAACTAATTCCTTCATAACACCTAATGCAGGAACTCCTTGTATCAGTAAATAGCGAGATTCCAAGTTGATAGTGTAAACCTGAAAAAAAATAAAAACAAAGAGTATTCAAAAATGTTCCCATTCTTGCTTTATTGCAAAAGGCAGGCATTTTCTCCATGTTTTCGGTTGTTCTCCAAATCCTCTCGGGATGCTGAAAACCCTTATGTACTCCGATTTGCAGGGCAGTAAGTACATGGTTATCTGGGACCTCTTCATCACTGAGAAAGAGCTGAACTCAAGCTTCTCATGCACAGTAAAACACAAATGAGACTGTACTTTTCTGCACAAGGTCAGAGTACTACTGCCAGTTGCTGAGGAAAATCTCTAAAGTCTCTGGCCAACTTCCAGGCAAGACATACCAGTAACCAGTTCATAGGAGGTACTGCCGAAATACAGAAAAAACCACTGAAAAACCTGTCTTCTACATAGGCAGAGAAGCCGTGCAGATGAAGAAAATTGCTTTTTTTGGCATCAGGGAGTTAAAAAACATGGTTAAAATTACCATAATTCCCTGGGGCAGATCCTGTGTGTGCAGAGCTGTCTCCTTGCCATGGTGATCCAACAGCATACGTTTTTAAGATACACAGATAAGATCTGGATGCTGAGAGAAACAAGGTCTTTTCCCAGCAGGTTAAAAACCAAAGCAAACATTCTCTTCTCCTTTGTGTAGTGACTGTCACATAACAGACTCTAAGCAAAGCTTTTCAATGGCTCACTGTGCACAACAGGCACCTAGGCAGCTCATCCCCGAGATCAAAGGAAATTAATTCTGAGTTTGTTTAAAAAAAAAACCCAGCCCAAAACACAAACATTCAGACTGCATAAGTTACACATATTTCTCAAAAAAAAATATATTCTGGACAAAGTGGGAACTGCTTGGGAAATCAGCTCTCAAATTTCCACTATAAAAAACACTCTCCACAGACAGGTCACATAAGTTGTTCTTGTGGCAGCAGCGTACTCCCACCTGCATTCTTTTCAGAACAAGGGACTGAAGGAACGTGATGTTTTAACTACGTGATTTTTTTTTTTTTTTGGCAGGTTTGTCTTTCTACTTCTTTTTTGTCCAGGGAGAAGAGATTCAAATAAGGTTTTTTTCACACTTGGGACATCCTAACTGTTTCTCCTGCATGTATCTATCCTCCAGTGCCCAGTGATGGCTGGATGCCTGTGGTGACCACTGTCCCCCTGTGGATGCACAAGGCTCTCTGTCCTCTACCCCACCGTGTACACTTGGAAGAGTAAAATAACTTAATAGCTTTGAGACTTCATGAAGCATAGAGGGTTTGAAATTTTACAGGAGGGTGGTGATAGTGAAAGAGATGTGCCTTATGCATGTGTGCAAGAGCAAACATTGTTCCGGCACTGGTGAGACCACACCTCAGATCCTGGGTTCAGTTCAGGGCCCCTCTCTCCAAGACACTGAGGTGCCGGAGCATGTCCAGAGAAGGGCAACGGAGCTGGTGAAGGGTCTGGATCACATGTCTGATGAGGAGCAGCTGAGTGAGCTGGGGGGGCTCAGCCTGGAAAAAAGGTAGCTCAGGGGAGACCTTATCACTCTCTACAACTCCCTGACAAGAGGCTGGAGATACATGCGGGTTGGATTTCATGATCTTAAAGGTCTTTTCCAACCTTAGCGGTTCTATGATCCCTTCTTACGCTAGCCCTAGAAGGTGCAGCTATAGCTCGTTGTACACTGAGCGCACACACAGACAGCCACATTTCACACTTCTGCTGCGGTAACGAGAAGCTCCTGCCGCGCAGCAGGCGAGGCCCACGGCCTCCCTCTCTCCCTCCCCTCCCTGGGAGCCGTGGGACTCCAGCGCAGGCCCGGCCGCCTCCCC
>VZTD01005782.1:1374906-1418293 GCA_013397725.1 Rhagologus leucostigma | reverse complement strand
GCCCGGGCCGCCGCTGCTGCCGGCCGCCATCTTCCCATCGCCCACCGCGCCCCGCCACGCAGAGGCTCCCTCCGTGAGGCGGGGAGAAGGAGGGGCTGTCCGCAGCGAAGGAGCCAATCAGAGGCGGGCAGCGGGGCAATGCCGCGCCCGCATTGGCCGGCAGGGGGTTGTACCACCGCGGGTGGCAGGCAATTACGCCCCCGGGCCCGCCCCGGGTAGGCAGGGCCGTGTCCGGGCGGAGCGGGCGCACAGGGCTCGGTGGTCGCGGCCATGTGGGGCTGTGGCGACCCTGGCGGAGCCGCCGCCGCCACCGTCTTCCTGAGCGGGACCCGCGACTGCTTCCTGCATCTGCCGCCCGCGCTGGCCTCCCTCCTCCGCCTGCAGCAGGTACCGCGGCGCCGCCGCTCGGGGCCCGGGCGGAGGGACGCCTCAGGCAGGCAGGCAGGGAGGATTACGTGAGCGCACGCCCTTATCCCGTTGCCATGGCGATACAGAGCCTTCCTTCCTTCCCTCACGACTCAGCCCTCACCGCAGCCGGGACCCCTCACAGGGAGACACTGGGGAACCCCTCCTTCCCTCGCCTCCTGCGTGGCCCAGTGTCGTCACCCATTTCTAATAAAACGCGGGAAAGATTGAAATTTTTCTTCCCCAACGTGATCTGGCACTGTGGGCATCTGTGTCTCTCTCAGAACTCCCTATTTCGTACCAGTTTTCCCAGTAACTCGCCAGCATTAAACGATTAATGTGTAAATATGTAACTGAGGTAGGAGATGAGGTGATAAATCCATGCAGAATCCTCATTCTTGGTGTATATAAATAAAATGTGTCGCTGTAGAAAGGGACTCCCGTCATACAAAGCCCTGTTGAGGACGCGGGGTCAGTTGCAGGAATTGCACCTTGCATTGGAAATAATATTTCACACGTGGAAACGGGAGGAGAGACCTTGTGTGCCTCTTGTGCCATGAACACAGAACTAAGCGTGCCCGCAGAACAGGGTGGAAAATGGCAGGAATGAGCCGAGAAAGACGCGAGCAAAGCTCAGGAGTCCTGGTACAGCCCCTCTGGCCCGGGCAGGCCTCCCTCGACGTGGGTGACCTCCTGATTTCCCAAGGCCAAAAAGGACATTTCACAACAATGTAGGCGTGTAAAAACCTGCTCTTTCGTCTTTGGAGTAGTAGAAGGAGGTTGGTGGAATTGGAAGAAATGCAATATTAAATGTGAGCTTCATTTCAGCTGCAGTTTCTGAGTGTTTTACAGATCTGCTGGCAAGAGAGAGAAGGGAGTGCAGTTGCTTTGACGTCCTGTAGTGCCGTTCTGTACATCGTTTGTTATGGTGAACTCCTGCTTTTGCTTAACCTGAGCTGCCAAATTAAAAGATGGGATCTCTGAAAACTTTATAAAAATAGTGTATTAAATACGTCTCGTGAATAGAAATGTTTAAAAGGGAATCAAAAGCTGAATCTAATTGCAGAAGATATTAGATAAGTGAATGACAAAATGTTGTACAAAGCTCAATGTTGTGTGAAGATTAGACACTCAGAGTGATGCTTTATCTGTGGGAATACAGGGAATTAAATGTTACATTTGATAAAAGGATCTTGGAACCACTATAGATATTCTGTGAAAATGTTCTCAGAGTTTACCAAAAAAAGTCAAACAATACTTGAAATTATTAGAATATGTTTGAGAAAGAACAGAGCATCACTATGTTAACAAATAAATCTGTAGTACATCCACAGTTTACATTGTCTTGGTCACTTCATTTTCATAAAACCAGTAATTTTTGAAAACTACAGAAATTATCAGTTGAATGCTATAATGTAAGATAAAGTCTCTTTATGGAAACTGACTGAACATATTGAAATTCTTCTGTTTGAATCAAAATACCTGAGCAGTTCTGAAACATTGATAAAAATCATTTTGGTCTAAGTTAATGTGATTTTTGACTTATTTTAAATATGTCACGGAAGCACTTTTGGAGACCATGTAAATGTTATCATTTTTGTGAAATCAAAGTGTGTGTTTATTTCTTTTCCTCATTTGAGAAATACAAATGTGCAGTTACACTTTTCTGTAAAATATTTTTGGATACCCTATAATGCAGAAGAAAGGAAAAAAGAATTAATTTTCTTACTTAAAAATAGTCTATAAAAATAAAAAGCTGTTTAAGAATTGAAACCAACACGCACTTCTGTGTTGAGAGTTGTGCAAACAAGGTGTAAAATCCAGATAATATCTTTAATTCCTTTGATCTCTCTAATCAAATACGGTTTAGGTTGTCTAATAGCCGTCTTTCTTAGGTTGTTTTATATTAATTTATTTTATTTCTTTGAATTTTATAGGGCCAAGCTGTGAAAGTATCCTGTGGTCATCAGCCGATATTTTTGAGCTGGATGGAAACCAGGCATCGAGGTCACCAGGGTGAAAATATTGCAGAGATTAACAGACATTTGGCAGAGAAACTTGGCATCACAGATGGAGAACAGGTTTGAAATGCTATCTTTGTTTTCTATTTAGATAAACAGTATATTGGAAGATAAGCGAAAAGGTCATACTTTGTGAGTTAGCTATGACCTTGTTTTGTGTATTTAGATGGTTTCTTCATTTACACCTGCTGATGAGAAAAGTTAACTGTCATGAAATGTCTCAAACATGAAAAGATTTGCTCATTAAATCATTAACAATTGCCTAAACAGTGTTAGGATAGGCTTGTGGGTAGGTCTTTGCAGGCCTGGAACAACTATATTCAGCGACATTAATTTTGAGAAAATACACTTTTAAGCAATTGAAAAATTGGGAATGGGAATATTTTGCGTGGAGTTCCCATTGTTTTAAAGTAACTATTGACTTTCTGCATATTCGTGTTTAACTTACTTGGGGTTTAAATTTTCATCCCTTTTTTCACCCCTTCACTGTATTTCCCTGTGTGTCCTTTCTCTTTGATTATTTGTATTCACCTCTTATGAATGTATAGATATATATGTATCTATACACACACTTCTTATCTATTCACCTGTTACTCTTGAACACTCTGTTAAACTTCTCATAAACAACTCTTTCATTGAGCAGAAGTTAGAGATGCCCAAGAGGCAGACAGAGTTTTCTGACATGGTACTACTAAAATCTCAAAATCAAAGGATTTTTCTTCTATTAATAGGTAGAGATTTAAGCAAACGAGTAGAAAAGTGTTACTTTACACAGTGTTATTTTGTAGTATATTCATATATGCCTATTCTCTTATATGCAAAATTTTGTTCAACATAATAGAATACATCAAAGAATGTGACTCAGAGCAGTGTATTATCTTACCTTGTTTACTTTTTTAACAGATTTTCTCTAGAAATTATATGTCTGTTTGCAGAAATTTCCAATTTAGTAGTTGAGCAGCCAGGCATCTACGCTTCTTAATTCTAGCAATTAATAGCCTTCAAAAGGAAAACGATTGACAAAGAAACCTAAGAAAACCTCACCCAGCTGTTGCCTGGGAATAATCATCTGTACAATCAAATAAATACATGATTAATTAGGTAGTTTCGCCATTGTTTTGGATTCAGGAGTTACATGTTTGCTGTGTTTCATAATAATGTGAGCTTCTATTTGCTGTGCTGGGGAAAAGATATTCCTCTCAATTATTACTTCAAACTAAGGACATAGAGGAATTCAAAACTGATTGTAACTTTTGTAAAAGGTGACCTAACGTAATTCTCTCAGAGGACAGGTAACCAGTTTTATCTCAGGAAAAAAAATAATGATGTTTACTTGAAAATTAATTGCAAAATGTTGTTTGAAAATTGTTGGTTTTTTGTCAAATGAAACCTTTGGCAAAAACTGACTTTTGACATATATATTTAATGCATTCTGATAGACCTAAGCCACAATAGGTTTTACCATTCCTCCTGATACAAATGACATTAAAACTGTTCTGTGGAGGTGGGGCTGCTTGCTATGAAACCATTCATTAAGGAGCTGGGCTTGCTTTTCTACTGTACTTTTTCCTTATTTTTTAGCTGGTTTTGCGTTACGTAATTTTGTGCACAAGTCAATGAATTTTTCAACTTTCTAAAATCCTGGAGATTTAAAAATAAAGATTAAAAAATGGAAAGATGGTTATGTGATCAAGATGTATTAAAAATTGATTTTTTTTATCACCTGATACATCTTCTGATGCTTTTCATATTCACTGTTTATTGATGTCCCCAAGCCTAATGGGATCCATTTCACATCCACTGAGCATTCATCTGCTGGTGAATTACCTAGTGTCATTAAGATGATATGTGTTCGAAGTAGTGAAAACATATAATGAAGGAGATGTCAATTTTCTCATTGAAATAAAGATGGAGCTTTTATCTATTTAAAAATAAGGAGTTAAATATTTTGGTGTTACTTTTGCCAGGTATTTCTTGAACCCTGTTCCCATGTGTCTTCCTGTCAGCAAGTAGAAGTGGAACCACTCACAGCAGATGATTGGGAAATTCTGGTAATAAAACCCCTTCTATTGTTCATGTTCTTGTCTTACAGATGACAGAGATTATGACTCAAGCAGTTTTTTGCACAATGCCCCATTCTTTTCAGCCTCTGAGAAAATACTAAATGTGGTGGAGTTTAGTTGTATTTTATATATCAAATGATATATTAGAAAAAGACATACAGGTTTTTTCTTCAAACAGATGTTAAAAATGTATGCAGTATTTAATTTACAATGGTATCACATTTCCCCAGGAACTGCATGCTTCCTCTCTTGAAAGACATCTTCTTGACCAGATTCGAGTGGTGTTTCCAAGAGCCATCTTTCCTGTCTGGGTTGAACAGCACACCCACGTTTACATCAGGATCGGTAAGCAGCGCTGAAGGCTCTCCGGGCACCTCCAGTAAGCTGCTTTGCAGGAGTGGATGCATTCATTGACATCTTTTATTCATACTTAGGTACACTTGTGCCAGCATCCCCATATGGGAGATTAGAGCCGTGCACGGAGCTTCTGATATGTCCCAAAACACACGGACCTGAGGAGAATATCACCAGCACACCTTCCACAGAAAGTGACATCTTGCTCAAAAATTTTGTGAAAAATAACATGGAGCAAGAAGAAACATTAAAGGATCCTTTTGCCAAACAACCTTACTTAAAGCCTGGAGTCCTTGAACAGAGTAAGGTTGATGTGAACATGACGTTTGGCTCAAATGTTCTCCCAAATATATGGAATTTCATAGGAAGCATTTTCTCTAATACATCTGAGCAGAAACAAAAGACTTCATGTGATAACGATGAAATGAGCACCGTCAAAGACAAGCTGCTGAACTTAATTCACATGGATTCCATTTTTAGAGTATGTCAGTCCCAGCCTCCCAGCGTACAGAATGTATCCACCACTCATGAATTTCTGAAATGCAATGCTATTCATGTTTTTCCATGGAATTTGGAATATATTGATTTGGATCCAAATCCTGTAGTATCTTACGGGAAAATCAATCAGCTACTTTCCCCAAGACAGCGTCATCAAGAAGCAAAACAAAATCTGCCACTTGAAAAGCAAAATCATTTGACTAGTACACAAGACAAAAATCCTTCTAATTCTAATAGCAGTCAAGCATCCAGTGAGGGGTCTGTTGTTCAAATCGTTTGGAATGGATTTGAAGACCTGAAGGGTGTCATAGAGTATGGCCACAATGGGGAAGCCCTCCATGTTGGAAGAGTTTGGGTCAGTTTGAGCACACTATATTTTGGGCTTTTTATTTTATAATATTTTCTATTGGATAGTTGTGAACTGGCTACTTAACATGCGGTTTTGGGCTGTAGACTTTGTGTTAATCTCCCGAGTTTACTAGAATCAAATACTGTTTGCTAGAGCTGTGCTTTGCACTCATACTTACGGTCGTCCTCCGAGATGTACAGTGTGCTCTGGGTTTCTGCACACTTAGCATTTTTACACAAGTGAGGAAAATGCTTCAGCGTTTCTGAAAGGAATATTTGCTTTCTTCACAATCTGTGGGTAGCCATTGTATTAATGAGAAAGTGAAAGTATCTGTTTACACAGATTCAGTACTGCATAATAAGACTCTTCATCGGTTAACTCCTTGAAATGTGCCTTGCACTCTAGGGGTCATCAAACTTTAAAGTTATGGGATCACATATCCTAGTTCTACATGATGTTTGTGAGTCCTTGTATACACTCTTTGAGATACATCTTAAAAATTAATATCAAATAATGAGCTTGTATAATTTAAACTGTTTTAGTTTTTGTGTGCCATTTTGCAAAGTGGCACAACTCCTGGTGTGGAGATACTGATGCTTCAGCTTGGTATGATAGAACTACTGCCTGATTATGTGCTTTCTTTCCTGGAAGCACGTGGGATCAACAAAAACAAAAAAAATGTGCTGCAAATCACCATTTGACTATTTTGATATAATACATTTCTCACCATTCACTTATTGCTGTGTTAAGAATGAGAGCAAGAGCCTGCAGTGGTTTTTGCCACAAAATCTTTTGATGGATATAACAATTTTCCGAATACCAGCGTGCGATGTATGAGTGATGTACAGTCCTCAGTTGTGGTATAACTGGAAACATTTATTAAAAGTGTATATAGCTTTTATAATGCTTTCACTATCAAGTTAGAATAACACGAGCCTGGATAGCCAATCATATAGCTGTTCACATCTGCTAACCAGTAATACAAGTGATCACGTTCCTAATACTCACATCAGTTTTTTTCCCGAAAACAAGTGCTTGTATAACAGTTTTTTCTGCAAACTACTGTGCTTCTGCTACCTGTTACATTTTAGAAACTTTGTTACATTTCTCTTGCCTCAACTGAATAGTCCTTGTTCTTAACCAAGTGGTCTTTGTTCTTTTATTACTGAGTGTTCTTTGTTTTTTTGCCCCACACCAGCAATCATAAAGTCTCTCACCGTTAATAAATATTTATGAGATATTTTCAAATTGATGTAAGTTTAAAATAACACAGGGCAAACTGACTAGTATGGTTTAGGGAGACTGGATTTTCTTTCTCTCTGCTGCAGATGTGCTTAGTTCTGGTCTCTGTAATGGTCTATGTATATTTACCTCCCCATGTAAAATTAATTTTAATTAGCAAATGAAATTAAATTGTTTTTCTCCTATACTAAGAACATTCTTGCAATGTTGTAAGAATTCCTCCTAGTTCTTTTTTTAGCTTTTGGGTTTTATTTAAAGAAGTAAGTAGAAGGTCAGCTGTAGTGAGCACTTTCACAAATAGGATAAAAGGTAACTAGAAGTGTAGATGTAAGAATAAGATGTCAATGTTATAAATTCCTTCTTAATTCTCTAGAGGTTCCATTAGTCATGAAGAAATTGATGCAGTATTATATATGCAATGTTATAACTAGTTTACTTTCTAATACTTCTTTTTTTTTGCTTTTATTTTAAATATTTCAGATTCCAGATGGTCTGAGAAAAAAACTACGTATCGAAATACATTCAACAGTCCGAATTAAGTCAGTTGAATCTATTCCTAAAATTCCTGTATCTCTTACACTGCAACCCAAACAGAACTTAGTGAGTTGATATTATTGGTCACGTACTTGTTCATATATTGGGAAACTGATAATGTTGCTCTGGCCAAATTGCAGTTGGCGGGGGAGGGGATGCATTATGTTTATTTGTTTTAATTTGTTAGATGAAGATCTGGAAGTTGTCTATTGTTGACTATGGAAATAATTACAAAGGAATTGTTTTTTATAATTTTGTGGTTTTTTGCTATGTGAATTTAAGTTAATATGTTGCTATGATCTACTTAAACAGAGCTTATCTAGTATTTATTTTGATCAATGTACTGTAAACATCAAGCCATTAAATTTTGGGTTGCTCTTGGTAGATAATTCCAAATAGTTACAATGCTGATGGTAATAATTTTCTATTTAAAGGAACTGGTAGATGTCACAGAGGATGGACAAAATTTACTTCTGAATTTTGAGTCATTTTCCTGAAGCTATTAAAGGATATACCACCTTTAAATCATAGCACATTTAAAATCATAGGATTTTCCATTATTCTCAAATTTTGAGAATTCCTGATGTATTTCATATTAAAAAGGATGTTGACATGAAGGAGAAATGGCATTGGTAGGGAAAATACACATTTTTTGTTAAATTAGGTCTCAAGTATAGAGAATCACTGTCAAAATAGCAACAATGATCGATAATAATTTTGCATCAGACCTTCATTTGGAGTACATTAATATGGGTTCAAACCTAGAAAATATTAAGTGTATGCCTATAAGCCTATAAAAACAAACACCAAACAGAAAAAGAGCCATGGAGTGAAGAAGTGAATATCCAGTTTAAGTCTTCTGGGAGAAGACATGTTTACATTTTTCCAACACTGCAGTGCCCAGACAATGGTAGTGAAATTAATCATAATTTGTATGTGCTGTTTAGTTTATTACTTTCTTTTTTCTTTTCCTCATGCCAAATATTTAATTTTTAAAGTTACATCATTGAATCCCTTTGTTTTCCTGTAAGTGAGACATATTCTGAATGAGCATCTGTGACAGTAGGAACATACTTAGTGCCAGTTCTCACAGTCCATCAGATGTATCTCTGGAATTCTGTATTTCTTCATAACTTGTGGGACACTTTCTTCATACTGGCCTGATTATTTCCTGTGTTAGCTCCCCCTCAAAGCTTTAAATACAGCACTTGCCACCATAGCAAGGCTTAGGCGGGTTTGTTATTCATCCCCAATATTCTAACTTGGTTTCTTACCTACAGAAGAACTGGTTTTTTTTTTTTTATATTGGAGATAAAAGGATTATTAGTTGGAATTGATGATCCTTATGGGTCCCTTCCAACTCAGAAAATTCTGTGATATTCTGGCAGTAATCTGCTAAAATCGTAAAAAAAGTAGTTATGTGTGCTTTTGTATATTTTCAATACAGATTTCTCTTTTCTAATTCAGTTAAAGGTTTTGTTAGTTCTTGGAAAAAAAACAGAAAAATGCAGAAAGAATTGTTACAGTGACTTTCATTGTTCTTTCTAAACGCTGCTTCCAGGATCTTCATTGATTCCCCCTTTTGTACATGGGAATTATGTGTCTGTGATTAGGAACTTAGCCAAGAGATCTGGGATCTAGACTCAATTTCTTTTCCTATTCTCTGTATATAGTTGATCTGGGATAAGTTCCTTGGTCTCTGCTTGCCTGTTGAAGTTTGTTGGTGATGCCCCAGAACTGGATGAGCCCAGGGTTCTTTTTATAGGAAAAGGGTATACAGGGAAGAGAGGGGTGTAGTGAGCACCTGAAATAAGTCTCAGGTCAATATCGATGCAAAACTTCAAAACCAGAGTCTGAGCAGTGCCCTTGGATCTGGCAAGACAGAAAAGTAAACAAAAATAAAAGGTTTTCCTTGCCCTCATGTCAGTGTTCCGAGGAAAAATCTAAATTTAGAGGTGGGCTAATGCTCAGCTGTGGCTGTAGCAAGGGCTACACAGATGCTTTCCCTAGAGCAGCTGATAGAAATGGTGTTTGTTGGCAAAATGCTGTTTTCTAAATGAATAAAACTCTTACATCGTCCTCCGTCTCTCTCCTGCGGTAAGAGAAACGAATGCCTCATGCATAGGAAGAAAACATTTTTACTTACTAATACCTGGTTTTGTTTTATTTACCTCTTTCCTTTCTCCTATTTAGCATAAAGATATACATGAAGATGATGTTAAATGTGCATTCAGTTCTTGGCTGCAGGATTCCACTACTGATGATCACCCATGGATAATGACAAACACAGACTGTATACATCTGTCTGTTAAAGAAGGCAAGGATAATACGGTCCTGTCTACTATGGAATTTACTTAGCCAATATACCATTTAATTTCTGTATACACCTTTTAGCATAACTGATACCTCTTTACACTGAAAGTATAAGCTTGAGTTACCCTTTAGTAATGATTAACCTTTTTTATTCTTTCATTTTGGATTATACTGTAGCAATATTCTAATCTGTTTTATCTTGTGAGGAATGAAAACTGAATTTATTTGGAGTTTTAGTAGTTGTTCATTGTGTTTTTACAGGAATGGAGGAGTTCCTCCTTAGTGCAGCGCATCCTGTGCACACTGAAGAAAATAAGTCTGAGAATATTTTTATACTAAGTCCCAGTTTGCTGCAAAAGACAAATATACAAGTAAATATCACATAGTATCAGGTATCAAGTAATTTAAATTGTTATACTTGTTTAAAATATATTGTATTTTGTATATAGTATATTTCAGTTTCTCTTTTCAAGTAAATAATGTCAGTCTATTCATTAAATGATATCTGCACCTTTATGTTACTTTGTAGCTTGAGGGCCTGCTGAGATTCCAGGCATGCCTTGTTTGTCACTGAGTTTCATGGAGTTTCCACATCAAACTCTCAGAAAAATAAGTTAGAAGAGAGGAAAGTCAGTACTGTCCAAGTCTGAACATCCTTATATTTACTTGTATATCTACCATCTTAGTTGTTCTTTCCCTTGGTAACTACGCCACCTCTCAGTGTATCTGGCAGGAACAGTAGCTTGTTCTGGCAAAGATGAGCCATATTCCCCATTCAAACCTAATACACTCACCTTGCCTTTTCTCTGATACAGTTTCTGTGCCTTCTGTTTCTTCCATGTTTTATTTCTCAGGAGAATAAATATTTCTATTTAATATTAGAATTACTGCTTCCATTAGTAATTCTGGTTGAACCACTGCCCATTACTTCAGGGTTATGGTTAAAGGTGGGATGTTTTTTTCATTTTTAAACATACAGTGAAATTTTAGTGGAGAATTAAGGTGTCTTTTGGCTGTTTAGAATAGAACTTGTCTGCAAGATTTAGAATTGCTGTTAAAAAAATAATAAAATGAGCTTTCTTTTACTAGTAGTAAAGTACAAAAAGGCTTCTAGAAATTGTTCAAGTGACTGGTACCTAAGATTAAAGAGCAAAATGCATTTCTTAATAGCAGTGTCAACATCTACTAGCTTGTTCTTACCTGTGAACCTCTGTAACCCCTGTCTGCCTACCCAGCTTTCCATACTAACTCCCTGGTGAACAAGATAGAAAAATTCATGCCAGGTGTTTTGTCAAGTTACTTTTCACCCAGTCAGATGCCTGATCTGTTTCACTATTCTGCCTGATGAGCTCTCCTGCCAGCAGGACAGGGGATAGGAGAAGGAACAAGTTGCAGGTAGGGAAAGAGATAGTGGGCTGCACAGTGTGTTATAAACAGCACTTGGCCCAAAATCTAATCTTACATTATTAAATCATTGTCAAGACTAGATTGTGTTTTGGAAGTAGTTGTATCTCTTCCATTTCACCAGTGCACCTTTCTTTCAAGCACAGCAAGCATCAGCAAAGCATACATGCAGCATTGTCTTTGCACAATTCCAGAAATGTCTAGTCACTTCATACCCTTCTTCTATAGTTATATTTTATCTGAAGTCCTAACTCTCTTTTGTTGTAGGTTCTTTTACATCCTCTAAATAGAAAAGCTGATGATGACAACCAGCCACCTATGCCTGACAGAGACAAGAACCTTCCATACCACAAACTAAGCGATTTAGGGTGAGACATTTTCATAGAAAAAAACGTGGGAGGGAATGGGAATGAGAATTAGAAAAAAATAACATTGGTGGAATGCAGATTTTTTGGAAACTATTCCAGATCTAAGCAAAACTCTGCATCTTTTGGCTCATGTCAGGTTCAGACTTTATCCTAGTCTATGCAGATGGTTAATTTTGTCCATGGACAGTCTTACTGCAGTGAATAGGAAACTTCATGTGTCTAAAGGTACTCCCATACTGAAAATTTCAGCATGTCTGTCAGTAGGATGGAAGGTCTCAGAACTGAGACTGCCTTAGCATGGAAACTCAGAACTGAGCTTTAGAAGAAATACTGATAGTTCAGCAGTTCTTGCTGTTCTAAGTAGTATGAACAGATGTCTACATAGCAGCAAGGGATAGTGGGGTGGTTTTAGCTGGGGTATTCAAATTAAACAAAAATTTATGATAAGTTGCGGTCTGCCAATCTTTGTCTCCCAGCAACTTCAACCTGTTTATTTGTTCAACTACATTTAATAGTAAGGATCTCAAAGAACTGTAGTTACTAAAAGTTTTATCCCAATCATCAGCTGAGGAGAGAAATGCAGAGTCCTGTGGTCATTAGTACAAGGGAAAACAGTGGTACTGTGTAGCAAACGTGAAGGGATGGGGCAGGGGACACATGAGAAGCTTGAAGTATTGTGATAGCGTGCTTTCAGTGCTGGGAAAGGCAACTGAGAACAGAGTCTGTCAGCGTTCTAACTTCCCCTCAGTGCAAGCTTCTACTGCCTACAGAGCGTGCACTGATGCTGCCCTAGGCCATTTAACGTTTCCTTTACCCTACAGAGGAGTGGACAAATTAGGAACATCTTTATTTGAACACGTTAGCCACAGCCTTCTGGGGCGTCCTTTATCTCAAAAGCTGGCTGCTATTGCTGTGGGACTGCGAAGTGGAGGGGTGCTTCTCACAGGAGGAAAGGTACACACTTCTGCTTTCACCTTGCAAACCCTTACACGTTGTTTTCCACAGTTACAAAATGGTTTGCGTTACTTTTCTTTGATACTCTGCATGTTCCAAAGAACAAAGAACAAGCTGATAAAAAACTGAACGGAGGTAATTCAGTAAAACATTCTCACTCACACACACACACACATACACATACACATATATAGGTGCACTTTAAAGATTGCTACCAATGCAATTTCAATAGGGGATTAATCTGCTTTGTCTTTATATTATGATAAGCACCTGTTGCCTTTGAAGTATTTGAATGAAAATAAGCATTTATTTTCTCTTGTGTTCTAACATAAAATGGCAGTGGAGTTGATACTATTATTTTCCTGTTGCCTCTTACAGTGATCCATTTAATACCATATGTCACTGAACCTAGCAGATGTCTTAACACTGAACTCAGAGGAATCAGAACACTGTACTGGATATATCTACTCTGAATTTATCTTTGTTTCACTCCAGGGGTTTGGTCCCTACCAAGTGATACAGAGGCAGAATACATATATACTTTTACTGAGGAATAAACCCAGTGTGTGTACAGCTTCCCCAGCTTGTTGACTGGTGCATACTGTGGCAAAAACATAGAAACACAAGAAATTGGCTCTGTCAGTTTACTTTAGCTCACATTTATTTTTGTAGGGAAGTGGAAAGTCAACATTAGCAAAGGCCATCTGCAAAGAAGCTTTCGCTAGACTGGATGCTCATGTAGAAATAATAGATTGTAAAGCTTTAAGAGGTATGATAATAGTTTTTTTTAATCTCGAATGTTTGTTGTACAATAAAGAGGCACAGTTATGAAGTTACTATATTTGGTCTGAATAATTTTTCTAGTATTTTTGCTGTTTTTGCAAGGATGTTTGATGCCCCACAATTAGTATCTTCAACAGTCTGATGAAAATACAGCTTCTGTAAGTTTATTTCACACTTCTATCAGTTTCTGTCCCATATACCACCACCAAATTCAAACCATGCTTGCCATGCTTATTTCTAATTGTTACAAAATAGGAAGAAGTTGCAAAAATTGAACTGTGTGTTTTTTCAGCTGTGCTAGCTGAAACAAATATTACATTAACAAACCATAAGTGTTAGAGGATGCCTGTACTCAGTGAAAGGATAACACAGGCACCAAAGAAGGATCGAACAACCAACTGAAACCTGATTTATGGTGGCATATTTGCTAACCCAGTGTATTTGGCAATAGTCATCTAACACTCATGATTATGATGATGAGATGACTCCTTAGGTTTTGGGAGTTCAAAATAAGTATTTTGTGCAAAGATGGAAGAGCACAAAATAGGCTTTTTCCTGCTCTTGCATTTCACTGGCTTTACTAAATAGTCTTGCTGTTACAAGGGCAGAAAATACTCAACTGTTTTCTTACAGAGCCCTTATATGGCCTCGCTATATTCTTTTTGCTTAATTCACTACTTAAGCTGGAGCTCCTTGCACCAGAGAAAAGGGGAAGGATTAATAATGAGCTAAGTCCTTTGCTCTGGAAAATTCTTTCAATTGCAGGATTCTTTAGTAGCTATTTTAGAGCTGCTGATACTTCTCTGGTCTTAACTGTCTGGAAATTAGACTTGTAGACTTCTACAGCGGTTAGTAAAAGATGATTAATCTCATTTTAGGACATGTGGAACCTTCTAGTACTTTTTTGATTGAAGATGTGGACTCTTTTTTAGTGATTGTTGACTCTGGTTTAATCTTGGTATCTGGATTTATAGATGTAAAGTTAAGACAGACAAAATAAAACATTGTGAGCAAGATGTAGTCAGTCTAATTTTTTCCCTGATATTTTGTGTCATTCTAATAGTATTTTGTTTTAGGAAAAAGATTAGTAAACATAAGGAAAAGTGTGGAAGAAGCTTTTTTAGAGGCAGCATGGAGACAACCATCCATTCTTTTGATGGATGATCTTGATCACATTGTCGGAGTACCTTCTACACCAGAGCATGAGAACAGCCCTGAAACTGTTCAGAGCAGTAGACTTGCTTATGGTAATACTGTGCTACCTGTGTCTGGATAGAAATGTAATGCAACTTAGAACTTCTTGCACCTGAGTTGTACTGTCCTACCTGAACAATTCTGTCTGTATCATTATTGCCTCTGGACCGTGTGATATTCAGGCAGAGGCTCACGTATTATGGTATGTAGGCATTTGTGGACCCCTAGCTGATTCAAAATAATCCGCTCTGAATCTTGGAGTAGTCCTTGCTAATGCACTTCCACCGCTGCTGCTGCTGGTAATGCCTGTTGTCAGTACCACTGCCAGTGCTTGAGGTTCTCAGATCTTTTTTTGTATTGTTTGTACACTCAAATATGTTGCAATTGATTACAAACTGCAGATGAATCTTTAACTGATAATTACTGATGAATTGATTTTTTGTTATCCGTAATTATTTATAATTACAGTGATACATCAGTTTGATACTTACTGATGTTTAGAACCAACTTCTTTTAGATGAATACCAACTTCTTTATCATCCTACTTGGTATACGTTGTAGAACTTCAATTTTCTTTTACAATGTAACAATCCACAAATGTTAAAAATAAGATGATCAATTGTAGTTTGACATCCTGTATATGGTTCCCTTTTATTCCTGAAAGTCTAGGCAATGCTAAATTGCAAATTAAAACTAAATCTAAATTATCAAGATCAATAAAGCCATAGCAAAAAATACCTTCCATTTCTTAGCTCAGTTTGAGGGAGTTAGCATAATTTTTACTGAAATACTTTTGAAGTTCAGAAAATCTTACTATAATTTCTTCCTTAAAAATATGCTCTTAACTTACATGCAGAATTGTTTGGTTTTCTTAATCCTTTTATTTAAAGATGTAATGCATACAACAGAGCTTTAGAGTTTTAAAGATTATTTCTTGAAGATCTACCTTGCATCCTTAATTTTTTTTACTTTTATGTGTTACTTTTTTCTAGAGTGCTTATTTTCTAGGCGTAAAATCTGTTTTTATTCTTACAACTTTTTCTTTTTTGTTTGCATGGAGGGAGTAATAGCACACAAAAGTAGATGTCATAAGTGATGTTACAAAATCAGCTTTTAAGAAGCACTTCTGATGGCATTTTCGTAATGGAATGTGCTGTCCTAGAGAGACTCACTATACCTTTTTTTTTCCTAGTTGAAAAAAACAACTGTAAACACGGGAATAAAAATAATATATTACAAAGCTGTTACATTTTGTGTGCACTAATGCTGCTCTCCAGGGTTAGGGTTATTTTTGTTATTTTGCAATTCATGCAGCAATATCTTCTGTGTTTAGTTTTGAAAGATCTGATGAAAGAAGTTATTTCCATGGGGAGTTTGATTGCATTAATTGCCACAAGTCAGTCTGAACATTCCCTTCATCCTTCCCTGGTTTCAGCACAAGGAACTCATGTATTTCAGTGCTTCAAGTATATCCGATCTCCAGATCAGGTAAATTCAAATAAAAATGGTTAAAATGTTTGCCTTGCGAGTAGTCTCAAATATGATGCTGGAACAGCTGCAAAAATAATAGGTTACATCTGAAAATGAGAAAAAAATCTGGAAATCTTTGGAGTTCTTTTGTGATACTTACATACCTCAGAACTTATATCTGTCATTATAAAGTTAAAAAAAGAAGTAATCCAGTGAAAACTCCCAGTTGGCCCCAATCTTCAGTAGTAAGAGAAGGGTGTATTCAGAGGACATTTCAGTTCAACATAAAACAAGTCAGGTTGTCTAACACAGGTGAGATATGCATGTCTCCCTGTTACCTCTAAGGGGATGCTAAAGGAGCAGCTTTGTAAAACATGTAAGTCATCAAGTTAGAGAAATGAAATTAAACATGTGTGTTCTTTCACAGCTCAGTGAAATAAGTATGTCCCTAGAACGTGTATTTTAAAAATGTTATTAAATGTTAGATTTATGGGACAGTTTTAGGTTTGTTTCCATATTAATACTATCCCTCTACTTTTGAACATAGTCCAGTTTGAAAAGAAAAATGGATAGAAGAATGAACAGTATTAACTTTCATGCAGGAGAAAGCAGATACTTTGAAACCCTCGTTCCCTAATGACTCATTTTTATTTAACACGAGTTGTTCCTGTCCTGCATGTCTTTGGTCACAAGCCAGCAATTAAGAGCCACTGAGGAGGGGATGCTGTGTTAGATACAGTTTAACTTTCTCCCACTTCCTGCAAGTCTGCTTTTATTGTTTTTAATACTAATACTCAAATAAGGATGTCACATCACTGGAAAAGTCAAGATCTCAAAAGATACCAAATTATCTGAAGTATTTTTATCTGGCATGATACATTTCATCTCAAACATATTCTCTGCTCATATTGACAAAATGAAATGTGTTCTTTTTCCTGTGAAACAGAAAAAATGGGTGTAAAACAGTAGAATCTGGGGAGGGAGGGATGTTTCATTATTATTGTTGAATTAAAAGTAGCTCTGGTGAGGTGGATATTTAAAGTTACAAAACTGGTGAATTTACTGAAGTGCACTTGAAGAACTAGCATTTGTTTATATTGCCTAGGTTTTGTTACTTAAGGGTTTGGCATTATGCAAATATTTAAGGAAATTTTACTAAGTCATACGTATTTACTTTTTGAATTCCTGAACTCCATATAAATAGTAAACTCAATACACACTTGCTGCACCTTTCTGTTTTTCAGAAGCAAAGATGTGAAATGCTGTATTCCATAATAAGGAAGAAACTTAATTCTGATCCAAAGGACTTCTCTGATCTTGACATCCAATGTATTGCAAAGGAAACAGAAGGTTTTGTTGCTAGAGATTTTACTATGCTGGTTGATCGTGCCATTCATACCTGTGCTTCTAACCAGAATGCATCAGATAATGGTGGTATGTTGACAAAAAAATCTCTTATTTCATAGTCTTACTTCTATTACCCAGAACTGGTGGAATAATACAGAAACAACCNTCATGAATATATTGTATGATTAAAATTTATTTAATTGTTACATATTGTAAGGAAATTGTTACTGACAGTTTTTGTGTTTGGGTTTTGTTCAGGATTTTTTTTTCTTTTTTTTTTAAGCAGATTTGAACCTGTCAACTGTGGATTTTCAGAAAGCCCTAAAAGATTTTACTCCATCAGCTCTGAGAAATGTCAACCTTCATAAACCTAGAGACCTTGGCTGGGACAGGATTGGTGGCTTAAAAGATGTGAAGCAAATGCTCAGGGATACCATCATGTTACCTGCAAAGGTACTAAGTTCCTTTAAATTAGTTACTTGAATTTTGTACATAATGTTAGTAGGGAAGAATTATGTTTTAAGGTGTGGCACCATGTTTGATAGAAAGATGACAGGCATGATTTAAAGCTACTTTTGTAGCTTTCCAATCTTCAGCTGTCTTCAGCTACTGGAAAACACTTTCTCCTTCCCCTTCTCTCTTCCAAATACAAAAGGCAATGGCTGAGCTTTACTACAATCAAGTGTTATGCTACAATATTGGAGTATTGCCACACTCCATTGCAGGGTTTGTGATTAGGCTCTGTAAAGACAACATTTCCAGCTGTTTTGTGCAGTGCTTTTGCTAGAGGAGTATTTCCTTTTGGATGAATGCCATTCCATCAATCTCTCTTTACTTCACTTTGGCATTTCTGCATTGCTTAAAACTTGAACACTGAGATAAACCGTTGAGCATTGACTCTTCAGAGAAATGACTGAAGAGTATATTGATCATATCATTCAGTGATTAAAATAGGAATTTAGAACTACCAGTATGGACAATATAAAGCTCTAGTCCATCCCTATTCTGTCCTATTTCCTCTTGGTAGAAAATCCCACTTGTTTGTATTTTAGGTACCTATTAAACCTAGGAACCTAGTTCAGCCCCAGGTAAACTAAAAACAGTCCAGATGAGCTGTTGGGATAATATTAGGGATATAATAAATTAGATGCATTCTGTTTAGACAAAAGTCATCACTAGTCAGTGATGTTGCAGTACATTACAGAATACTTACTTATTTCATTAAAACTCTTTTCCAGTATCCAGAATTATTTGCAAACCTGCCCATACGACAGAGATCAGGAGTTTTGCTGTATGGAGCGCCTGGAACAGGAAAAACACTGTTGGCAGGAGTGGTTGCGAGAGAGAGTGGAATGAATTTCATCAGCATCAAGGTAGCAAGAGTTTAAGATTAATTGATTCATTTTATTAACTGAATGAAATAACTTTACATAGTACCTGAAACTGCGTGCTTGTGAGGGCAAAATACTAAAGTAAGAAATTCACATTTAAAATTTTGCTTGTCTCTGGATATCCCTCTGGATATCTGATTTCTGGAACTTCGCAGTTTTATTACTGAGATTTTTTTTTTGTATACTTATTCATTAGGCAGAATAATGAAATTTAATTAGGTGTTCTTAGTTTCTCATTTTTTTTGTAAAAAGACCTCAGATTTTGATTCCACTGGACAATGAAATTTAGCAATGTATTTTAAACATTTTTAAAATACAGCATAAACCTTTGCCTTGTGATACTGTAACACATGTTCTCTTATGGTACAAAATGGAAATGATGACTTTTAAACAAGTTGGAATGCTTGAAAAATTCTTCTGTCTTATCTAGACTCCTTGGCTCTTCTGTTCAAAGATGCCACTGTCTTGGTTGCAAGAAAATTCAGTCTAGTACACAAAATATGTGCTGATGTTGAATTACACATTAAAACTAAGAAACATGTCATGAGTGTTCTTCTCTGATTGTATTTCTTTAGGGACCAGAGCTGCTCAGCAAATACATTGGAGCAAGTGAACAAGCAGTTCGAGATATCTTTAACAGGTTTGTTTTGTAAAGATTTGTGATGTTATCAATTAATTTCATTGATTGAACCACAAAGAAATAATTTTGTTGTCTGAGGAGAGATACGGCATCAGATCATAAAAGCATCTGAAATAATCAGTTGTGCTGAACCAGATATGTGTATCTTGGCAGGTTCAACATGGCCATCATTGTTTAAGAACTGTACATTTTGGCTTCAATCAGGAATGTGCTTTTGAAGCTGAACTCCCAGTTCTCTCCAGCTACAGTGCATTGGTTCACATCACAGAACTGTCTTGGAAAACATGACCTGAATTCCTTTCAGATTATTCTAGAAGACAGTTGACTGTACTCCAAGTAGTAATGCACACTCCATACATAGGGGCATATTAAACTTGGTAATGAGGTCCTCAATGCCAGTTGTTCTTTTTTACAAATCTGCTCTTGCTGGCCCTCAGTGCTCACTAATGCCAACATATCCTACACAGCCTTTGCTTCTCGTCTTATCATGTAGGTAGTCTTTTTGTTAGATGTCTGTAAGCCAAGAACTCATCTGCAGTGATTGGATTTTAGAACTTCCATGTATATTAATATGACAGTTGAGCACTTAGAAATGATAAAGTGAGTGAAAAGTATATTATAAAAATGAGCAGTGATTCTATTGCAATCCAGTTCTTTAGAACCTCTTAAATTCTACAAAAACAGATTTACTGTTCTGTCATTAAATACATTAAATACGTTAACTGTTCTCTGAAGCAAAAAAGCAATTACCTTCAATATTTTCAAGCAATTCTACCTGTGAGTGAAACTTAAACAGAAAAATAAGTATTGCCTTTTTTTTTCCCCCCTTTTAGAGCTCAGGCAGCCAAGCCTTGTATTGTTTTCTTTGATGAGTTTGATTCTATTGCTCCTCGCCGAGGTCACGACAACACAGGAGTCACTGACCGAGTGGTTAACCAGCTGTTGACTCAGTTAGATGGTGTGGAAGGCTTGCAAGGTACCAATTCTGTACTGTGTGCTCCTTTTCATGCAGAAGTTTAGCAGATGTTAATGGCATTTTTCTGCACTTTCCTAAGGGGTTTATGTGCTAGCTGCTACCAGTCGCCCGGATTTGATTGACCCTGCTTTGTTAAGGCCAGGTCGACTGGATAAATGCCTGTACTGTCCACCTCCTGATCAGGTGAGGAAACAATTTCACACAAGAGGCAAGGAAAAAAATCAAACTGATGGGTTTTATTCGCCTTTTCTTTATATGTAGTGGCATTTCAACCTGGAAAAAAGTGGACTTGATTGCCTAGCTCCAATTATACAGCAGGATAAATTCACTGATTTTAATGTCAATGTGTTCACATAAAATTGGGGAAAGAATTGGCTGTTTACCACAGTCTTCTGGATCAAGTCATATCCTGTGGATCTAGCTGATTTAAAAAACAGGAAGCTAATCTGCAGAAAGAAATTGGATGCAGTGTAGTGTGTATAATGTTCTCCATCTTTCTTTGGACAGTGAGTCCAGTGAATATGCCATTTGCTTAAACCACAGCCAGTCCTTCAAGGCTGTACAATGTGTGTCCTTGATTCCCCATTTTATGAGAAAAAATTAGCACTGTTCATTTTCAGATTAGTTCACACGTTTAACAAATACCACATCATTTCGTTCTGAAACACATATGATGAGCCTGTGCCATAAGAGCACAGATAGGCTCTCTTTTCATTTTTTTTTTTTTTTCCCCGTTTTAAACTTCTGTCTGAGGGTAAGATCATTCAGGTAAACAGAAGTTTTGCACTTTCATCATACTTCTCTTTACAAAAGGACATATGAGGAGCAGAACTCACTTTCATATTTTTATGTATTTCATATATAAAAATCCCAGATATTGACTGCATATATTAGAGAAATGTATTCTCTGTATACTACATTTGGTTAGGGTAGTTTCTTTCTAGTATTAGGGTAGTATTTTCTTGAAAAAAGATCCTTCCTCCCTCAGAGAGGAAGTGGCTGGTGACAGGGCCAAAGCACCATCTAGCAGTCAGGACAAGGAAAATAATGGGTTGCTTTACTGACATTTTTTTTTCCTTTTTTCCAGAATTCACGCTATGAAATCTTAAAAGCTCTCAGTCATTCCCTGTCCTTGGCCAGTGATGTGGACTTTCAGGAATTGGCAGCAAAAACAGAACAGTTCACAGGGGCTGACCTAAAAGCTTTATTATACAATGCCCAGTTAGAGGCAATCCATACTAATTTAAATTTAAGTTTAACACAGGTAAATAAAACTGATAGAGAAGAAGTCTCTCCTCTTAATTTTTATGTTGATATGTTTGAAAGAGTTAATTGCATCCATGGGTTTTTTAGCAAAATTATGGTTTTTTATACAGAGGATTAACATTTTAATATGTTTGCAGTAAAATATAAGAATATTGTAATGAATTGGTTTAAATACTTCTTAAGCATGAGTTTTTTTTCATTTCATGATTGGTGTTTATTGTAAAATGTATTTATGTAAGCAGAAATGTGTTTATCACAGTTGTGAGGAACAACTAACAGATTGATAGGAGGGATCCCACACAGAGTTTCTTAGGAGCAGAAAGCAAAATCAGTTTTGAGATGGCACATTTTGGATGATGGAGGAAATGAGAAATTGGTGGGTTTTGGGGAGTTGTTCCAACAGATCAAATTTGATTGAGGTCAGGAGAGAAGTGGCAAGACGATGGCAATTCCTGAAATGGCCAGCTCTGGCTCGTCTTCCAGGCACCAGCTAGTATTTGAACTTCCAAAGTACAGTATCCCACCCTTGGTTTGTACCCCTCATGTGACTGACTGATCCTTCCTCTTTTAGCCTATGTTCAGCCACCTCTCTTCACATTTTTAATGCCTGTCCTCTGGTTCTAGCTGGACAGGGGCAGACATGGCTTCCACTACTCGGTGGCCAAAGGGAAAGGTTGGGTCAGGGGTGCAAAATGAAGGAGACCCTTTTGAATTCTTTTTGCCCCAGCTGTTACCAAGGAATTGGACTCTGAGGATGCAACTCTTAGTATTGAGAGGGATCTCCAGCATGTCTTCCCTAACACTCCCTTCATTTGTAGCATCAGTAAGTAGTTGCTACCTCATGATTATCCATCATAGGAGGAGGTTGTTGTCTGAAGCAGTGGTCTCTAGAGTGGTGTGCACACACCCCAGAGAGAGCACAAGGCTGTCCATTGATGTGCAGAATGACATCAGAACTTCAGTGGTACATGTATATAATTTACAAATAGTATCCATATTCTTGGTAGAGTGTGCTCTGACATTTTTGACCGATAAAAGCGTACAATCAAAGAGGTTTGCATGCACCAGTCTAAAGCAACAATTCTGATTTCCACATCAGCATTTAAAATGTGTTGGCTGTGACTAAAAGTAAGTACAGCAGTTAGACACTATAAAAGTAGACTCACTTCAGTCTCCTAGAGCATTTTACACAAGACACTAATTTGCTTGGAGGGTAAGGTTGAGACAGAAGTGGTACAGTTCTACAACACAAGACATACATGAAGTTTCCCAGCACTTGCTGTTACTGAGAGTGTGAGACAGTGGAAACAATAAAACCTTAAAATTATCTCCTGAAATTATTTTTCTAGCATGAAGACAGAAAGTTCTTCTTAAAGGTATTGGATTCTCGTAGCAAAATATTTGGAAACATACTCCTAGAGAAAGACAGATTACTATTAGTGTCAAATGTAAATTGATATTCCCATTTGCACTGTGTATTAAATCTTTTCGTGTATTTCCAGTTGTAGTTTGTCACGAGTTAACTCTTGTAATGTTCTGTTCTTTGTTACAGGATTTTGGATCTAGTTCTGATAGTGACTTCAGTCTCTCTTCCATGGTTTTTCTAAACCACAGCAGTGGCTCAGATGATTCAGCAATAGATGGAGAAGCAGGGCTAGAGCAATCTCTTATTTCTTTAGACATGTCTGACTTGCTTCCTGAAGATCCAAGGTCCAACATGTATCGTCTTTATTTCGGAAGCTCTTATGAGTCAGAGCTGGGAAATGGAACTCCTTCAGAACTGGTAATTTACACACTTAATGTTTTGAATTTTCTAAATATTACTAGTTGAGAAGCAGAAAAAACCATACCATTTACCTGGTTCGGTTTATAAATACAATTATGTCCGCTTTGACCTTCAAACTGTCTTCAGATTATACTTAGTCCACAGTGGGGAAGGGGATGAAAGGACATGATCTGATAAAATACAATATGGACTTCTCTGCAATCTTGCAGGAGTTTAAAATCAAAATCCCAATGCGTAATACCTTATAATTAAGCAAATTGCATTCATATTAAATTTTACTCTCTGGTCAAATGGCTTGTTCCCTTCCAAAGTTTAAAACAGTTTTTGACTTTTTGGTGGTTGGTTTGTTTGTTGTTTTTTCTTTAACTGAGTTTTATTACTAAAGAATGACCATCCAGCTTTCAAGAATTAAGTTACAGTCTCAAGAATCAATGAACCTTCTTCAGTTTCCAATAAAATGTGCATTAATAGAATAATCAGACCATGGAATTGTGTAAAGAACAAAACTAAACCTTAACTTCCATCACTGTGTTTTAAGAATCAGAATTCCTAATGTTGTAGTATCATGGTGCACAGAAAGCAGCACGTTCTCTGGCCAGTTTGCAGGTAGGGATGCGGAGGTTGGCTGCCCAGCGCCTGCACAGTGATCAGCTCACCTGTCTTGGCTGACAGGTCAGCAGAGCAGGGTATGCTGCCTCTGAGCTCCTTACAGTGAACAGATGATTTCACAGTTCCTGTGTGATATGTGGGAAATTCATTTTCAAAATCTGTTGTAGAACTGTTACTACAAGTAGTAATCCAAGTTCTTAGACTCTTGTTTTCAAAACTGTCTTGCATTGATTCTTAAAGCCAAAAACAGCTTACCTTGACATTGGAGAAGTAATTACTGACTGCTAAGGTGCTTTGGTATATTTTATCTTGCATTATGGGTGATAGTGTTCGATTAATAGAACTTTAAAGACTTAGTTTTCCTCTGACTGTTACAATTCTTCAGCAAGGATGCTATAAAGACTTTGATCTCTTAAAGTTGTTGAATTTGAAAGGTGTGTATTTTATCAAGTGCACAGAGAATCTGGATGTGATGAATATTTAAATTCCAAAGCTAACGACATAAACTCATCCAGATTTCAGAGTCACGGATTTTCATAAGTAAATAGAACAATGGACTTAGCAGACCTTTATTCTTTTTGAGATGGGCCATTGCAAAAATACTTACATATTTTCCAGACGTGAAACCCTTCATTTTCAAATTTGGCCTTTTGCCCAAACACCTTGGCATATTAACCTAAATCTTTCTGTTCAAAAAATTATGTACATAATATATTTTAAAGAGTAAATACTCTCTTTGCCAGTGGAAGCAAGCTTATATTGAACTGTAGGCTAATTCCTAATGATGGAATTGCTCTTTTGGATTCATAATGAGTTAATGTATTTCTTCTTGTGATAAATTTAGAGCTCTTTGTGTTTGTCTGGTCCAAACTCCATAACTTACGACTTTACCAGCGTCACTCAGAGAGATGTTGCATCCTCACAACCTGCAATGCTTAGAGCAGCTTCTCAAGAAGGCTCCCTGGAGAACCAGGAGCAGCAAGCAGAGCACCTGAGGACAGAAATCAATGCTATCAAGGCCAATTACAGAAGCAAGAATGGAGTATGGCACTTTTTAAAATTAGTATTTAAGTCTTAACACTTCTCTGTTGTTTTCCCACACTTCTTAGTGTTTCAGTAAATAACTTCTGCAGTAATATTAAATATTATGTAGCAAAAATAACAGAGATAAGTGATACTTAGTTTGAGGAAAATAAGCTAGATGTTAGCATTCATATAATTAAACAGTTATTTCTGTTATTTATTAACATGGAAGGGGGAAAGCTGTGACTATTTCTAATACATGTGTCTGTACATGTAATGAGGAGGTTCCATAGTTAATGATATTGATGGCACTACGTTTCTGTAGAAATTTTTCATTGTCTGTTCATGGCTCTCTTTTCAAGGAGGACAGCACCCTTAATCAGTCAGCGCTTCCCAAGACCACTTTAACTATTACCCAGTCTCATCTGATGACTGCTCTTCAGGGTATAAGACCATCCATTAGTCAGGATGACTGGAAGCATTTTACTGAACTGTGAGTATATTTTTTTGGTAATCTTGAATTCAGTGGAGATTTGGTCTTACCACATTCCTTATACGTCAGAAACACGATGGTTTTAAATAAATGTGGGGACTGGCAGCAGATAGCTGATAGCTTCTGACAGCAGTTTTTAAAGAAATACTAAGTTACATAGTGGGAAAGGGAAACTATTTTACCAATGAATTGTCTTCTTATTCATGTAGGACTTAGCAATAACCGACCAGAACCCCCTTGTATTATGTTAAGAGGCTCTTTACGTTTTAGAGCTAGGTCCTTCCTGCTTCCACTTAGTAGTAGCTCCTTGTATTTTCAGATTGCTGGAGTTTGACCCTCTGTAGTGGTCTTTGTAGCTGGTATGTTTGGGAAAGGCAATAATCTGTAGAAGTATAAACATACTGAAAAGGAGAATGTGTCTCCTTGGACTTGGAGATCGAAAAGCTGGGAAAAAAAAAAGGAAGCAGGGCAGAGAGCTCTCAGTTAGGTTTGTGGGTGAAAATTCCTCCAAGGTACCCAGGTCTGAGGAGACGGGCACTCTTCATTTCCATAAACATATACTTAAACACCTGGAGTTCTGTGGTGCATTAATATGCATCTGAAGAGGCAGACACAAAAACCACATTTCCTAAGAATTTGCTAATGTCTTTTTTTGTTTCCAGGTATGATAATTTTCAGAATCCCAAGAAGAGGAAAGTACAGATTGGCGCAACATTCAGACCAGGACAAAAAATGACTCTAGCTTAGTAACTTGTACTTGCTTGTAATTGCTAAACTGTAACTGGAAATGACAAATGTGATTAAATCAGATTATTTATATTCATATGGATTTATTAATGCAGCAGTTGAAGATAAGTTTCTTCTAAACTTACATGCTGTAAAATTATGTCACATTTTATTTTGAAGAAAATTGTCTTCCTTTAGATTGATATTAAATTTTTTGAGAGAGCATTGGTTATGTTCTGTCCAGTTGTTTATCATATAAGCTTTTAAATTTTGGTTTTTATCAATTTAGTTGCCAAAATCTAACAATGATTTCTTGTCCCTGTTGACTCCCTCACAACAAATAGAATCTGTTCAAATAGACTGTAATATTAATGGGGGATATGTTTTTAAAATATTCTAAAAAGCCATTCTCTAATGGCCTTTGGAGGGCTTAGAGGAGGATGATACTTCATATGTATATTGGTAGGCAACTAGACTGATACTTTCAGAATACACTTTTCCAGCTATAGCAGGAAAAACCGGACCAAGATAATTGCATCTTGTTTTCTACCACTGTTTGTTTATTAGAGGCATACCAAGTTGCATTTCACAACAACTGCACCTTCTTATCCCTACCTTTAATTCCTGGAGATCGTTAAAAACATTTCGGATGCTTGGAAGCTTTCTAATGTTACATCCTAAAAATATACACAACTATTGTCTTCCATGTAGATTGTTAGAGAGTTGTGGTCCTTAACTGATACATAGATAACCAGGTCTTAACACAAGGAGGGGGAAGGAAGGAGGTAGGAAAGAAAACTAGAGATGTTTCCCATGAAACATCTATTCAACCCTTTGACAGCATTTTGCTTCCACTTCAAAATAGTCTTCATCTCTAACCCAAGGAAATACTATCTTCAGTTCAAATACTTGCATTTGAAACTTCAGCCCAGTTAATTTCATTGATTAGTTCCTGCAGTTTCTCAGATACCAATAGGAGCTTTGCATTACTCTTTCACCTACTAGCTTAACGATTTTTCAGGCAAAGGTTCTTTTCTACATCCAGCGCCTCTGTAAGAAGGAGGTCTTCTAGCTCTGTCCTTGTCAAAATTGTTTAAAGAACATTGTGGTTTATTACATCTTTTTTGCTTGGTAAAGAAATCTTCAACAATTACAAAAGCATCCAGATTAGCCAAAATTAGCAGCAGCATCTGTTCTTCAAGTTAAGTCTAGATAATGGTTGTACAAAACTGATTAAAAATGGAAATTATTTAACCTTCCTAGTACTGATAATCTCATAATGTACTGATACTTAAATCTGAAAGGACCGGTCGCAGGCTAATCATGATGGTAACAAAGACAATTCCATAGATTATTGTACTGTCCTCACACTGGGAGTCATTTAATTAGAATACTGTACTTCAGTGCCAAGTATTATATTGCAAAGTTAAAAAGGAAGGTTTGCTGTATGCCAAGGTCTTATCAGTCCTCAACCAAAATGATGTACTATGCTGTCATGGAAAATGTTCTTAAAACTCAGGAAGCCTAGGTTCCAAATCTCTGGTTTTCCTCCTTCCTCCATGCAAGGAATTTCATCAGTGTGTTAGTTCAGACATTCCCCTGCATAAGTAACCTGGATGATGCTGAGGGCAGGTTCATGTGATCCAAGAAGGAGGTCACTGAATAACTACCTGCTCTTAGGTGATCTTTTGGTTACATTCTGAATTATATTGACATCTCACCTTGAAAGGTAGGAGAGAATGTAAATGAAGCCTAGCTAAGATCTGCTGTAGACCTAAATGTGATATACAAGGAGCATTAAGCCTGTAGCTCAGAGGAGGATAATCCCTTCTGTTCAAGTGTTGTGCAGTGAGCATCAGGTGGCCTGTGGAGACTCTTGCACAAGGCCTGGTAGGGAGAAGTGCTCTGAGAGAGAGAAGAGGGATTGATGACATTTGTTTCACATTCTTTAGGGCAGTAGGATTTAGCTGCAGTGGCTCATGGTGATACCACAGGCAGACAGTGTACGTCATGTTTGAACCTGTTTTCTAGTCTCCTCCACCAAGTCAAGAACTAAAGAAGCTCTGTGAACCAGCAACCTAAAGATGAACAAATCCTGTGTCTCCCTACTAGTTCTCCTGTCACTGCTACCTCACTTAAGGGATAATGATGTCAGTTTTTCTGGGTATATACTACAGCCCTTATAAAGGCTTGATAACCCAGGGTAGCTTTTTCCTTTCGCTTCTGTTGTCACCAACATTGTCAGTTGTCACTGATCTTTCCTCAACTGCCTACCAGTCTTTCCCCGTAGTTGAGGGACTTCTGAAGAAACAAGCATTAAATATAAATGATGTAAACAGTAACCCTGTTTCCAAGGTGCAAGGGATTATTTCAATTTGTTAATAGGAACTTGGTTTCCACTACTATCCAATAATTTTTCTTAAAACTGATTTTATGTTTGAAGCTATCTTCTTTCAGCTGGTTAGCTGGTATTTTTTTCAAACAATGCTTTGGAAAAATGTACCTGTTTTGAAGTGATCTGCCATTCTGGACTGAATATTGACTGGAAAGAGTTTCTGGGGGGAAAAAAGGTGACATAGCAGGTCAATTCTGTTAAATACTGGTTTAATTGGTGCAATTAACTCTACTGAGAGGCTTATATGTCTGAATGTTGAGGGAATCTGGTAATTCCTAATTATGAAAATCTTACAGACTTGGTTTTCCAAGAATTGGGGACATTGGGGCACATTAAATCCCATCCAGTGTGTTGGGTCCTTTTACTGTTAATGGCATTCTGCCATAAATCACATTTATTTTTTGGGAAACAGTATTTCTGGTGTATAGTAAAAATTTCACAAGGTGATTGTCTAACTTCTTAAGGGATCAAATTTTGTTCCATTTTCAGAGAGAAAAAAATGGAAAAGATTTCCTAACCCATTTTAAATTAACTTAAAAGATAAGCAACATCTGCTGAGGCTTAAATTACTTAGCCTTATGTTTCATAAAAGATGTCACCAGCTAGAACTCTGCTTGACAATATTTTAAGCATGACAGTTAACAGCCTGGTTAAAACACATGAATTTTATCATTTATATTAGGTCTGAAATGTACTTTGGCTTTTAGTTCACCAAACAGGTCTAAATTTTGTGTGGACCAATGTCTGCATTTAATGTTATACAGGGAGTTTCTCCCTCTCTTGTGGCATTAAGGAAACATAGTCAATTTCTCCAGCCTAAAAGCAAACAAGTATTTTAAAAAACAATTTCAAAACACAATTTCAAAACAAAAGCACTGTATAAACTTGATTTTCTCACAGGCTATTTTACTCAAATTAATGGGGGATGTGTGTGTATACATAGACATAAAAATTGTTAAAAGACATAATTGACTTTTTAATCTAATATAATTTATAATTTGACTTCTTGCCTAATTTATTTAATAACTCCTAGTTATTGTGAAAACAGTAAAATCCATGCATGCTATATCATTGCATGAGGATCTGTCTCTTTGTTTATTATTTAATAGCTCCTAAGCTCATGCCGTAGGGTGGGAGTGAAGCCTACTTTCCAAGAAGTTAAGATAACAATCATAAACCCATAAGCAGTGGAGGTACTTTGAAGAGACCAGAAGCAGAACAGAGTTTCTTGCATGAGTTCAGCAGATATTTGTAAAGTTATTCCTGTGGAATGAAGTCGGGAGACTGGATTACAATTTTTCAACGTCAGTTGACAGGTAAGGATTCACGTCTCTCTCACAGGTATCACTTGGGAATTTTGGCTTTAAGTTTCAATTGCTTTAGTTTTCCTGTTTCTAAAATAGCCCAAACAGAAACAATCTGTCATAGGCACAGTGAAACGGAAATCTGTTGACTAAGGTTTAGCCTGCTGTTGCAGTGATGCAGCACAGAGATCTAGGACTAAATACTTTCAGATGCTCAGGCAGTAGGTGGTAAAGAAATGCTACATCAGTTTGCTGGTGTTCAGGTCACAAGTATAACTCAGATTAACAGAAAAGAAGTGGAAAAAATCAACCCTCTCTATCCTCTAACATCTGGCAGGGCTTTTGTAAGACTTCCATATATATGGCCTTCCTGTAATGTCCTACAGCAGCAGAGTCATGTCAGCTGCTATTAGGTAACCAGGGCAGATTTTGCCATCTCTCAGCAGTGCTGTCCCACACCAGCCTCCAAAAGTCTTTAACAGCTTGAATTAGTTGAAATGATTTAGTGAAGACTGATGTCTCGGGGGCAAAGTCAGTCTGGGACTCCTAGGTGCAAAACAATGACCTCTTTCTTCATTGTTTACACAAAATCAGATCTTAGGATTCTGCAGTAATGATTAGTACCCCATATAGGCACAGCTATAGCACAGTACAGATCTTGTGGAGACCGAGTGGAGAAGTGGACATTAACACTGGATTTTGATACACCAAAAGTTATTAAGGTCATGCAGGTGTTGGGCAATTTCCCTTATTTCCAGAGGTCAGCAGCTTTGTAGAATAAAAAGCAAAGAATAAAAACCAAAATGACTGGAACCACTCACAAAATGCTGTCAATGCCAAATTATATAATTCTAGCATTAGCACCGGGAGGATCAAAACCATCCACATGGTTTTATGCTATTTTTCTGTTGGGAAAGTAATTGGGTCCTTCAGATGAACTAGTTATAGATTCAGTGCTAATCTCCACTTCCTTAATTATTGCTAAGTTTCAGGAAATAGTAATAAAATTGTTTCTTAATAGTATGTATTACTTTAATATAATGCTTGTATATTGCCAAAGCACTGCTGAAGTAATAACTGGAGCACTGTGACCTTGTTTAGACACTTAAAGGCTACAACAGGAACTATTTGGCGGTTTACTGTTTTAGTGTTTGCCAAGAATTAACTCTTAGCCAATTTTCTAATGGCCGTTTTTCCAGTAGTTAAAAACCTGCTAATTTTCTAAATGCCTAAAAGACATTTATTTATTTTTAAAAAGATCAAAATGTCCTTCATTAAGGACAGGTTTAAAACACAGATGTAGGAAAAAACCCACTTGAAGTCAGCATATTGAAACTTGGTTTTTCTACATACAGATCCTGGGGAGAAAAAAGTCTTCTCTTCCCTCACATCAGCATCTGGCTCTACACTGACCCCAGTCCTTCTTCCCATGTTTAGGTGATTGGATCTCATTGTCCTGCCCCAGCAGCTGTCCAGCACTGCAGGTCCTGCTGACTGAACCCTATCTTGGTGAGGACAGTGGGTCTAAAGCAGAGCTCTTGAGGTGGGGAGCAGGCAGAGCGCTGGGGTGGCATGGGACACACGGGGTTGTTCCTCTCTGTCCTTAAGGGAGGCCGGGCCCCTGGACCCTGGAGCACAAGGAAGAGTTGGTTAAACTGTCCTAAGGGGCCATGGTTGGGAGCCACTGCAGAGCCTTCCCGGGGTGTTCCTCAGTCCCTGAGCAGCTGGCGCAGGCAAGCAGGCAGAGGGAGAATGTTAAGTATGAGAAATATTAATTTCATTTCTTAGTGGGTTTAGGTGGATATCTTATTCCAGCTCCCTACTATGGTGATATGAGTTCCAAAAAAGGCTATAGGGTGGCATACAGCCTCTTCACAGGCCCTTCTTTGAGATGGAACTTGAGCCATTCACATACATTAACAGACATTTATAGGGAACAATCAAAAAAACCTGAAATTGCAAACCGAGGCCAAGGAAAAGAGATAGGGCCTGCATTGTGGTTTTTGAGACAGCCCATCATTTTCTCAGGCTGCAGAGTGGCAGGAGGGGGAAGTCATCAGATGTCCAGGATTGCACTTGTTCTGTGCAGAAGCAGTTCTGCACCGACATTTGTCAGCTCTAAGTCTGTCATACTACGAGTAAATTTGGTTTGCAAATGTTTCCCCTCAAGCACTGCAAGATGTATCTGCCACATAAGTTGTGTAACATTAGCTCCCTCTTTGAAAATTCCATCTTTTTATTCTTGCTGGTATTTTTTTTCTGTACGTGACTGATGAAGAAAGTCACCCTTTCCAGTTAGCAGCTGAAAAATTAAAAACCGCATTACAGAAACTAAAAAGCACGTATCAATTAACACTGATCTCAGATTTTCATGCTTTCCTTATTATTTTGTAAGCAGCATATGTTCTCAGCATTGAAGCACTTGTATAGTTTCATCTCTGCAGATTTTCAGTCTTGTGACCCAAGTGGGCCCGACTATGGCAACAAGAGCTGATTTTATATTTTGGGCACTGTAACAAAATGCAGAGAAACTCCCTGACTGTATTTTATGAAGAACAGTTCTTAACTTGTTTTTCAAGACCAAGTTTCTTTCTCTGTAGATTGTTATAGAATTCAAAGTTTTGTAAACAAGATATTGTTCCGACCCTGAGAAGAGAGAATATGCTACTGTAACAGCTGACCTAGATAATTAAAGAAACATGTGTCATGTGATTTGATGAGGGTTCTTCTTAGTTGCAGCTAACAAGAAAATGTCAACAAACAAAAAAATTCGAAATGTAATTTTTCCAGAGTTTAGGAAACTTCATTGGTTCAAAACACTTAGCATGATCAGTGATTCTATTCTGATTGGGACTGCATAACCAAGGACATTATTGCTTGCCACACCCCATTTTTTTCCACATTCTTCTCTGTGCTTTAAACTGCTTTTCTTCCCTCTGGAAATTTTTGGTTTTGTGAATGTCCACAAAATAGCACTGTCTAGTATTTCAGGCTAAAATGTTTCCTCATTTTATTGTCTCGATATTCATGATCTGCACACTTGATGGAGAATTATAAATGCACTCACAGTTGTTTGTGAAAGATCCAATAGTGGCAGCACAGGCAAAACAGTAAAACATTTTACCAAAGATGTGATGATGATGGATGGTAGCGATGTTGCAAAACATGAAGCAAGATAGACTTCTTGTGTTGTCTTCCAAGACAGCAAACAAGGTTTAACAACAGGTAGCACATACTGTTACAAGGAAGGTCACTTACAAAGCTCAGTTTCAAGGTGACATATAAAAAAGTGGGTATTTCAGATACATACAAATGTGTGCATAACATTTTTTTTTAAGCTATACTGAAGTTGTCCTAATTATCTAATTGCTTGATCAGTGTGGTGCCTGTGTTTAGACACCGTCTGTGCCTTTGTCAGACCGTGGGAGCCTGAGCATTCAGACCCTTCCTGTTTGATCCTAGCAGAGGGAGGCAGCTTGAATCCTTGCTGCTCCTGTGGCTGTCAGGCTACATCACAGACCAAATTAACTCTTTAGAGATCTCCACGTGTTTTTCAGCTTTCTAGAGCTGAAAATGCTCTCATTAATAATATTATAGACAGGTTCTTTGGGTACCTGCAATATCATAAATAGCTGGAGGAACTAGGCTAGAAAAGCAATTGAGGAACTGCCATCCCACAGCAGCTGATTCCGTGAAAAATAAATAATGCCTCAGTCCCCATTTTCTGCTTAGGATACGTCAGAGGTCACATGCACTAAATAAACTCTTGTGCAAGGAGTGCTGTGGAACAGCTGTTTGTGATGTCATCTTTTTTTAATGTTATCTTTTTTCAGGTATTTTCTTCCTGTAGCCGGAATCAAAGGCCATACACTGAAAGTTCACTGCTTGTGAAGGTCTTGCTCACAGTACCCATTAACACTTAAAGATATTTCACATGGCACGGAAAGTAAATATCAGGGCCTCCTCATCAGTGAACGTTTATTTCCTGGAGTTCCTTGGGAGCTGTCTTTGCAAATAATGTCATTTGTGGGAATCCTGGGTAGAGTGAGAATTTGCAGTGGGTGAGGTTTTTCTAAACATTAAAAATGGAAACAAAACAAAACATTTAATTTCAAGTTTATCCCAAGCATGAAGTAATAAGGCAACTCCTCATGTTGATACACTGAAAGTCTTCAAAGCTTGTGCTATAGTTGTGCATATTACAATATATTATGGACAGCATATTTTAATCAGAATACTGAAAGTACTGAATCAGGTGATATTCAAATTTTGCTGAACTTTTGTAGCTGGCAAAATGTTTTTGTATATTCATGAGCTCTGTCCAAACATATACATCTCTCAAACATTTGATACACCTTTTTGTATATGCATGCTAGGTGCTGAGGAAGCATTTATTTTTGGCTTCTGGGCTCCCTTTCAGATTATTTCTGCGTCCCTGTATTCACTGAATAGCATTTTCATGCATTAACTATTAAAAAAGCCTTTGAGGTCTGTAATTGACAGCATTGTATGGGGACTTTGTTTTTGATTTGTTTTCTTTTTAAGTATTTGCAAAATTAATTCCTCGTTTGCTCCACTATTTAGGTTTGGTGAAAGAAAACTAGAACTGCAATATTAACAGAGTGCTGCTATAGGGGCTCAGTAGGAAGACTGTTGTGCTGTGGATCCCTATACTTTTGATAAATACTTTTATCCAGTATTTAGTCACATCAGTAAGTTTCCCTCCCCCACCAATTCATGTCTATTGCATGTTGAACAGTCCCAGCTCTCACCCTCTCCTTGTATTTCAGATGACTCCTTGTACTTCCAGTCTCTTACTCACTGGTGAGGCCCTTCACTGGACTTGTTCAGTATGTCCATGCCTTGTAGCGACAGCTCAGAGCCGGTGCCCCAGCACTGCAGGTGTGTGCACACGTGCTGTGGAGAGAGACCCGCGGTGCTCAACATCTTCATCTGACCTTGAGAGGGACTGAACAGTCAAACAGCACCAACAGCAAAAAACCCCTGCTGAGTAAGCTTTTCAGGCCTTTGTAAAAAACAAAGGTAGGTAATAAAACACTACAGGAGACCTTCACAAAACTTGACTGTACTTGGCAGATGAAATGTCTTGTTGGATAAAAAGAAAGAAAAAATAACATGATAGGGTCTAGTGCTCATTACTCTTCAGTGATGATCCGTCATGAAACACCAGCCTGTTGTGAAGAGGAATTTGAATTTTAGAAATTATTAGAGAAGAAACAGACTTCAGAAAGCATTCTTTCAAAAAACCCCTTGCTGTTTCTGCATGTGTGCTGTTAAACGTTATGTGCTGTTTACATCCCTTTGCATCGGAGGATAGAGCAGAACTGGGGAAGTCAGAAACAAACAGCCTATCACACGTGCCACTCCTTTATGGCACGAATCTGAATGGGTAAAACCAAATTGTTCAGAGATTTTCTGAACAGATTTTTCCCAGACCTTGCACTGACTTTTCCAATAATTTTCTAGAAGAGACATTTTTACTTTTTTCTACCTTTGACATTTGTGTCAAAAATATTGTTGGTCACTAAAAGCCAAGATGCACGTTTCTTTTCTTATTCAGGAGCCGCTGGATTAAGCTTGACTAGAAAGCCTACCAAGGAAATACATTCCAATATGTGTCCCTGTCACTGGCCCACAGTGTTTGTTTCTCTCTATAGCCTTATATAGATATGTTAAGTTTCAGCATACCATTTCCACTTATCTCACCAATGGAGCAATTAAGCCATAGTGAGGCTCTGCAAACTCTGCAGGCATGAAGCGGTTGCTTTTGGTTTTGTTTTGGCCAACAATAAACGCTGAAGCTACTTACATTTCCTCCACAGTTTGCAATCAGCTTCTCATGAATAAGAGACAAATCTTTTACCTTGCCTAGCAGTGGTCTGTTATGACACAGTTTAAAAAAAGAGGCCCAAGAAGGCTCTGAGAAACTCCTTGAGGAGAGGTAACAGGAAAATTCTGTATATAGATTCCCAAAATTTGGGAAATAGATACTTGAGCACACGGATTGAAAGGACAGGTTACTCTTCGCTTTAATTCTTAATGGCCTACTGAAATCTCGACTTGGGAGAGAACAGGTTCCCAAATTCTGCTTACATAATTCAGATTCACTGCCACAAGCAGCCTTACAATGTAATTTTATACAAAAGTAACCTAGTCGGAAAGAAAGGGAACATCGATTGTGTAAGATATTACATACACTGAAAAGGATTATTAAGGGTTTGACCATCTGAAGACAAAATAAACATTCCTACTCAAGTCCTCTAGAGGAAGATTTGTGTTAAGAGAAAAAATACCACGTGTGTGTTCTGAACCTGGATCAGTTGACAGAGCCAGTTTATAACAGGGTACTCTACACTGACAAAGGCAGAGAGGTGTGATGGTCTTCAGCAAAGAAGCGGACACAATGGCCATGGTCACTAATGGAGTGTAGGAAGACAGGTGGAACTACTGAAAGCAACTTTGCCCCTAGACTGCTTCATCAGAAAAGAGGAACACTCCTGCTCTGTTCTCCCTAAATGAAGGAGTTCAGAAGATTTTGCAGGAGCCCAAATTGCCATATGTAAGCAGATGCCTGGGTTTGCTGTTCTGAGTCTAAATACCCTGCACAGGATAATCTTGATATTTTCAGGTTAAAACAACCTTCCTATCAAAACTAGATTCCAGTATTACTTCTGTTTCATTAAAAAGACATTGAAGCACTTAAGCATTTCATAAAGATGCATGAACCACCTGGAAATGCTGTCCATGAAGTTGTTCTTGTGATTTAAGCTACCAAACTAGAAAAGAAAAATAACCTCACTGAAGCTGTAAGCCAAATTCAAGAATAACAAATCACCAACTAGAAGGCCTGAGTAAAAAAAAATAATGCAATCTTCCTGAAGGTAAGTGTGACTGTGTGGGTGGAACAACTGCCAAATACAAAATTCTGTTGTCAACGATCACAAGATTCTGTAGTGGGGAGCACACAAAAAGAACTATTAACAACTATTAACTACTGTAAAAGTATTTCTGCTTGGGGACATAATGCTCATCTTCCATAATTTTGGTGGTATGTAGTCTCCTATCCAACAGATGTACCAATTCTATCTCTGTGAAAATAGAATAAAATTATAATTTTTTTCTCTTTTTAATTCAGTAACTGTAAAAAAGCAGTTCAAACTTCAATACTACACCTATTAATATTTTTGTTCTCAGTTCTGTAAGACCTTTTAAGGCCTTTATTAGTCATAACATACAATATAACACCAACCACAATAAATGTACTCTTTGCTTCTTGTATAATATTAGTTTTAAAGTTGAAGGCTGTATTACATGAAAGCAAAGCTATTGGACTGGCGTGGATGCCACACTGTAAGGGCCTAATCCTGGGGCTTGTGTGAATCCAGACTCTGTCAGGATGACTGAGATGATTGTCATGTAGCACAGCACAGCAGCAGGAGAGGAACCCCAGCCTCATTTTAGAAGGAGGCCAAGGAGCCACAGTTATTCATCCATTGTGTTCACATCACGTTTTCCCAGAAAGTATTCTGCTCTCAACAAAGCCACTGCCCAAATGCAAACCCTTCTCCAGTACATATTGTTTTGGTACAGTACAGTTCAGGTGAAAGTTAAGGGCTACTCCTCCCACAAATTTCCTGCAATATGTGCCTCAGAGCACAGGCCACATGTCTCTGTGTTACTCAGTATTTTATATATGCTCTGTGCCTTTTAGCTCTTGGCTACATATTCCATCTTTAGAACCAAAATGCCTTAATGAAAATGACTGCTGGCTGGTCACAAAACTCTGAAGCTTAACACAAGGCCATAAATTCAGTAGCAGTGTATCCACTCACAATCAATCCAGTGATGCAAGTATGAAACCTACCTACATTTTGGCATGGGAGATTATCAAGATAGAAGACAGAAATGGGTTAGCTCCGCTCCCTCAGCTGCAGGGCATCAAAGCCTGTCTCCGTGGGATCCTCTGATATCCCTTCTGCTGTTGAGTCCAATTTGCAGGTCCTCCTTTTGTCCTTCATTTTCCTAATATGAGAGAGATGAGGAATTTTCAGACATTGTTCTTGGAGGTCCCATTCTTCAGCTATGTCCATCCATAAGAAGCTGTCTGGAGAGTCAGTCATTTTCCCTGTGTTACTGGGTGATGTTCTGAACACAAGAAAAACAGGACAGTGCAACCATTCAAATACCTATAAACAAAGTTATAACACTTTCGTAACAGTCACTGCCTGCAGATCCACTCTCTTTTGAGACCTTACAATCAGAATTCTTGCTCACTTGAATTATTTTTTAACATTTCCCAGTATAACAAAACCTAAAATAAAAATACTTAGTGTTTACTAAGGGAAGTTGTTCCATAGCTCTCTGAAAAAGAGATATTTTTTGTCAATTTAGACTGCAGTTGGAAGTATAGTACTTGAATCACCAGCACCACAAAATGTTAGAAAGGTGTATTCTGATGAAAAATTAATTGCCCCTTTTATATTACAATTTATTGACAAATATGGCAAATGGCAAGCAAGTACTTTTTATTTGGTGTAACTTATAGGAACTCAAAAAAGCAAAACAATGTAAGCATTGTTTTCCTCCTTATTCCTATGAGGATTTGACAAGGAAAGCAGCTAAGCTTCATTGGACTCAATGACCATAAAGGTCTTTTACAACCTTGATAATTCAGATAAGGTGAAACAGCTCACAGAAGAGGAGAGGTCCATGGATTATGCCGAAGCAGTACAGGGACTTTACAGTGATCCCCAGTGAAAACCTTGTGGACTGCAGAGAAAGGAAGGAAAACATTTGAGTCAAGGGAGTCACTCTGGTTACTGTAAATGCAAGACTTGTTATTTTTATTTTCTTGTAATGGTTAATAAAGAAATCAGAAAAACAAATCCAGAGGAACTGAGAGGAGAGAATGGAGAGAAGCGAGGTCACCTCGGGATTAATTACTGCAACACACTGAACATGGGCACACAACTCATCTTTGTAAGCAACTGAGGATTAAGATTTAACTCTGTATTAGCAACCTACTCCTAATTTCTGAGCATTTTGAATTATTGACAGTACCCCTTATCTTTAGCATCTACTCCCTTAAGGATGATTGTTCTTCCTTATATTTGAAGAGGGCAGAACAGAGGCTGCAGGCCAAAACAAATCGATCTGGTTCCTGCCCTCACAGGTCCCACTGTATTAAAAGTTGTCAATATCTGAGACTTTCAAATATGTTACACCTTAAATCAAAGCCTTTCATAAAGTTAGAACATAAGCCTAGTGCAACTTTTTTATACTTTCATACAATACCTTAAAGGTGATTTGGGGCTTCTGGGTGCTATGGTCATGTATGTTCATACAAAGAAAAAAACCTGGAAAAGATCAGTACATTTAAATTTAAGGCCACTTACAGCTCTTATCCTTCAGGCAGCAGGAATCACTAAGCCCTTGGAATTCAGGCCATACAAGCACATCTCATAGTGTTTGGAGCTGACAGGCTTGTAAGAAGTTTAGGGCAGAAAACTTTATTGATATTTTAGTATGTGGCATTTCTCCCGTTCTGCTATTTAAACATTTTCCTTGTTATGCTGAGACTGTCAATAAATTAGACAAATAAAATTAGTTTTTATTTCCCTTACCAAACTTTTTTTTTCATTTGAATTGCTTGACCATTTTTTTCTTACCATTGTCGCGGTTTGACGCTGGTTAGGCACCAGCACCATGACAACTATTCACTTATTTGCGTGGCATCCTTGTGCAGGGGCCATGATAATCTCTAAACTAATCTCCAATCTCTTATTTCTAAACTGCTAAACCACCACAACCATCATTAACTGCGAAGGCTGAAAAAACAATTTAAAATCAATTTTAAGAGACCAAGCTAACAGGCAAACAAGTATTAACAATGTCAGTTAACAGTCAAATCATATGTCAGTGCTGGCTTGCTCAGGAAATGCAGATACATTTCTGCATGAGGATGCCAGGATGGCAAATAACATTGATTTTTAAATTTGCATCCAATTGTCCAGGAAATTTATGCCCTTATAGAAGTAAAGTTTAGCAGAAAGCTACACACATAGGCCCACGTTTCAGATTCAGATGAACAAAATTCCCTTAAAAGGTGACTGTTAGAGTCCCTCCTTGAGGATGAGGTTTTAGTCTGGAGAAATCCAGGTAGATCACTCCTCTCCATTTAACAGCAAACTGTTAACTGCATCACTGACCATTTTAGTGTTTAGGTGAAGCTAGTCTTAAACTATTTAAAAAGGAAATAAAAACGGCAGTTGCAGTTAACTAAATTAAACAGTTATATAAAGTGCTGGATGATTATGTCTTTTAAACTCCTCTTCTGGAAAATACCTTAAAAGTAAGAATATACACTAAAGGCAACTTTAAGAAGTCAAAGATGACATGAAACTTGTGGTTTTGTCCCAAGATGAACAATAATGTCTGAAGAACAGAGCACTGAAATGATGCATTAACTGGAATGAAAACTTCCACTTCAAAGATCTGATATATCTAAAAGAAATAAATACCATAATCCGTAAAGTAAACCGGCACATTTTATAATTTTTAAAACTTCTTGTATGGGGTTTACAAACTGAAGGATACACCCAAAATAACTAGTCCGAAGTATTCCTTAAAAAAATTATAAATTATTGGCTACAGTTTCTTTAATGGAGATTGCAGGAGTAGGTCCCACATGAGTCCATATATAGCCCTTCTCTGGCCTTGTAGGAACGGTAGGGAAGGGAGATGATCGAGATTTGAAATATTCCGAAGGTGCATGACAAACAAATTCTAAATATTCCATTTTCCTTGGGAGATCTTCTTCTGGTCCTAGGAAAGAAAATACATCTTCAAAGACAAAACTTAAAGGCATAAAATTAAGTATGTTGCATAAAAATATGCCACAACAGCCAACATTCCCTTAGAGAATTTGTCTTTGCAATCAATGACTTTCCTAGGAAGGTAGCATCATGTATTAGGCAAGAAACCTCTACCTTTAATTTTGCTGGGCTGATCTTCCCCTCCACCCCATCTGAAGCATTCTGGTATTTGAGTGAAGTACTACAGTAATATATTTTAAATATATTCTATTTGTGTCCTGCCTGTCAGAAGGACTTACTAATTACTAATTTTATCATCAGTAGCAGAACAGTCTCTATGCCAGTGCTTGCATGCTGTGTATTTTGAATACCCAGGATAAAGATCAGGTAATTCAGGTTACTTTAAAAGAAATAACTTGGACTAGTGTATCAGAATCAAAGTTACTATGGTTTAAACCTATCTATAGAGCAATAATTTGATCTTTAAAGCTGCACAACTGTAATTGTCCCCACAAACACTCAGATAATCACAGTACAAGGGATCACACACTGCAATAGTGATAATCATATTACATACACAAGATAAATAAAAACTGTTATTACAGTAAATGAGATGTTTACAGGATTAGGGTCTAAAATGTGGAACTTGCATAAAATACCCTCACAAGCTAAAATGTTCATTTAAAAAATACAACTCTGCATTAGTGTAGGCACATAGAAGTAGTTGTACAAAGTGAAGGCTTAAGAGATTACCTATGATATAGGATGCTGGGTCAAAACAGTCTTTGGGGCTGGCTTGTGTAGGAATGAGCCAGGTTAGTGCAGCACTCTTTTCACAGTATTGGTCCTGAATAAACCCACGGATCTGAGCGTAGTATGTTCTTCCATCCTGCTCATCAACCACCGAAACAACATCTCCAATTTGATAGTATACACCCTAGAGGACATACAAATGACACTGAAATCAAACAACCTGATTTTGTCAGCTTCACTGCACATTCTAATTAATACGTTAAGTATCAGTACCCTAAATCATACCAGTCTTGAAAGGCAGCTTCAATTTAGCCACATGCAAAAGAATGGTGGCATAAGAAAGAAAGGTCTTTGTTTTTAAAAAAGAGGAAAAGAACACAAAACCCCCCAAACAATCCCCTTCACAACAACACTGCAAAGTATCAAAGTAGCAACATTTTGCATAAGGAGGTTAAATAGAAGTTTTGACATAATTCTTAGGAATTTCTGATAAAAAACGAACACACAAGACAGTAATTCTTTTCTGAACTGGTCAACAGCAAACAAGAGATTCATCTGGGATGCCAGGCATGAAGCATAAGGTCCCTGGAGATTATATGGAATCTTAGCCCACCACTGGCTGTGCAGTCTCCCACTGCCTAGCCTGACATTTTTTTTTTGGGGGGGGGCAAGGGGGGAAAAAACATTTTGTTTGCTTGTACTCCTGGGAAACAAAAGCAAATTTCAGAACTTTAAAACACTAACACCATGGCAATCTGGTAAAGCTGCTCCCAAGCATGAATGTGAGAAGGCTCCTTCCTGCTTCACTGCAAGTGCCAACAGATCTTGTTCCCAAGGTGTTTGAGCCTGCTTGCACCAGCTCTGAAATGGGAGCCAGCTGAGACGCTGAGGCGTTGCAACCCACCCCCTCTACGGGCAATATGTTCTGTGCCTACGGTAGGAAACATCACACAAATCTAAATACTCATCTCCAGTCACTTTTGCTAGACGTCTGCACAGTGCAAGTTAAGTTTAAAAGTGCTGACTGCAATAACTACAAAAATAAAAAAGATGCATTTTTTCTTAGAAGAGAAAAACCTGGGACAATGGTAACTATTTAAACTACTTAGGTAAACTCCCTTGCAAGACTTAACTGCAATAACTATGGCAAACCAAAATCCTACACAACTGTTAGGCAAGGAAGAACAGTTTCTGTGACTATACCCCTAGTGCTTTCACTGTCCATGATAATCCTTGAAATTGGAAACAGAAACACGATAATAATTTTTGCAAATAGATTTGCATAAACCATACCTTATAAAAGATTGATTCTGCTGTAATTATAGTGGATACAGACTCAGGAGCCTTGATGGGCTACGAAAAGAACACAGAAACAGAAAATCAAGAGCATTAAAACAAATCAACCGTAAAGTTCCAGAATTTGTTTTTCCTTTTAGACAATATACAGATACATTATCCTCTAAGAAAACTAGCACACATTTCTACTTTAAAGTTCAAAACAACACGGCTAACGTTTTCATCCCCAGGATTTTATGTGGAGAAGCGAGTGCTGAACTCCCATGACCGGTTTCTCTTTCCACTCCTGCCGCGGGCTCCGTGTCCGCCCCGGCCCGGCACAGGCTCCCGGCCCACCCGCGGCCCCACGCTCTGCCAGGCACCGCCTTACGTTTTTTAGCTTGAAGATGTGCCGCCTGCCCTTGCCCTTCGTGGAAACCTTCTTCTCGGCGGCGGGCGCAGACTTGTACTTGGTGTTCCTGAGCCGCGCGGAGCGGCGGTGGATCTCCTGCTTGCTCTGTGGGGAACGGCGTGATGAACATACGGGGGACAGCCCGAGCACCCCGACCCCGGCCCCGGGCCCGGCCCCGCCCAGCCCCAGCAGCTGCATCACCCT